>JAFFST010046762.1:124381-146900 GCA_022414735.1 Noturus placidus
TTTCTGAATGTTAGCCGCCCAATAATAATACATAAAATTGGGCAAAGAAAGGCCACCACTCAGTCGACTCCTCTGAAGTAAAAATTTGGAGACCCTGGGAGTTTTTCCTGCCCAGATGAAAGATGAGTTAAATTTGTCTATATTCTTAAAAAAGATTTGGGTAAAAACAAAAGGATGGATTGAAACAGGTAGAGAAATTTTGGAAGAATGTTCATTTTTACAGTGTCCCTCAGAGGAGCAGGAAGGCGGAGCGAAGTCCTCAGCCGAGCAGGAAGGCAGAGCGACGTCCTCAGTGGTACAGTAAGACGGAGCGACATCCTCAGCCGAGCAAGAAGGCGGAGCGAAGTCCTCAGCAGAGCAGGAAGGCGGAGCGATGTCCTCAGAGGAGCAGGAAGGCGGAGCGACGTCCTCAGCCAAGCAGGAAGGCAGAGCGACGTCCTCAGCCGAGCAGTAAGAGGGGGCGACAACCTCAGCCGAGCAGGAAGGCAGAGCAAAGTCCTCAGCAGAGCAGGAAAGCGGAGCGATGTCCTCAGAGGAGCAGGAAGGCGGAGCAACATTCTCAGCCGAGCAAAAAGGTTGAGCGACGTCCTCAGCCGAGCAGGATGGCGGAGCGAAGTCCTCAGCCGAGCAGGAAGGCGGAGCGAAGTCCTCAGCCGAGCAGGAATGCGGAGCGACGTCCTCAGTGGAGAAGGAAGATGGTGCGAAGTCCTCAGAGGAGCAGGAAGGTGGAGCGACGTCTTCAGCAGAGCAGGAAGGCGGAGCGACTTCCTCAGCCGATCAGGAAGGCAGAGCGAAGTACTCAGCCGAGCAGGAAGGCGGAGCGAAGTCCTCAGCCGAGCAGGAAGGCGGAGTGAGGTCCTCAGCCGATCAGGAAGGCGGAGCGAAGTCCTCAGCCGAGCAGGAAGGCGGAGCGAAGTCCTCAGCCGAGCAGGAAGGCGGAGCGACGTCCTCAGTGGAGCAGGAAGACAGAGCGAAGTCCTCAGAGGAGCAGGAAGGCAGCGTGAAGTCCTCAGCAGAGTAAGAAGGCAGAGCGACGTCCTCAGCTGAGCAGGAAAGCAGCACGACGTCCAAAGAAAAGCCTGGCATAGTGATATCCGAGGCAGATCAGGCAAAAGTGGAGCTCTTGGATGAAACAGGAGATGGAGCAACATCCGAGCCTGAACAAGGAGACTGAGCGGCATCCTCAGCTAAACAGGGATGCTGAGTGATATTCTCAGTTGTCTCGGCAGGCTGAGCAAGATCCGCTGTAAGGGAGGGACGGTGGGACAGATTTTATGCATGGCTTTTAGCCATGCTTCTGTGGCCCTATTCCTAGACTGCCTCCCCTCTGGTTTCAACCTCAGGGACTGCGTCCATTTTGACAGTCTTGCTTTCTGTAATATAACATGTGAGTGGGTGAGTCCAGTGCAAGTGCAGATTAAAGGTTTAATGCACAAACAAACATAAAACAAGTCATGTAATGAGCAAGCAGGCAAGTCTTTTGGTGTCCCCTCAAAAGAACTCAACACACAGTTATTAATGTCTAAAAAAGTGGTTTAGAGTTTAATAGCTATGTGTTGAGTTATTTTGAGGGGACAGCAAATTTACACTGTTACACAAGCTGTCCACTCACTACTTTACATTGTAGCAAAGTGTCATCTTTTCAGTGTTGTCACATAAAAATTTTATATATATAAAATAATATTATAATAATAAAATAAGTGTGTGTGTGTGTATATATATATATATATATATATATATATATATATCCTGCCAATAAAAACATTGCCCTCTTAGGTCTTATACCACTTCTCCTATATCAAACCTGTGTATCTGTGTCTGCACACATCAACATATACAGTGCCTTGTGAAAGTATTCAGCCCCCTTGAACTGTTTGACCTTTTGCCACATTTCAGGCCTGAAACATAAAGATATAAAACTGTAATTTTTTGTGAAGAATCAACAACAGGTGGGACACAATCATGAAGTGGAACGAAATTTATTGGATATTTCAAACTTTTTCAACAAATAAAAAACTGAAAAATTGGGCGGTCTATCACAGACTATCACAGAGCAGGTGCATTTATACGGAGACTTAATTACACACAGGTGGATTCTATTTATCAACATTAGTCATTTAGGTCAACATTGGCTCATTCAGAGATCCTCACTGAACTTCCGGAGAGAGTTTGCTGCATGAAAGTAAAGGGGCTGAATAATTTTACATATATATATATATATATATATATATATATATATATATATATATATATATATATATATATATCCTGCCAATAAAAACATTGCCCTCTTAGGTCTTATACCACTTCTCCTATAACAAACCTGTGTGTCTGTGTCTGCACACATTATAAATCAAATTTATTACTTGTGTGTACACATATATTCATCATCCCACAAGTTAAAGGTACTCTCTTTAAACTAGATATACAGAATGGATGTAACAGTATGTGTGAGTGTGTATTGTGTATGTACTGTATATTACTGTATGTGTGTAATACACTGCAGATGCTGGCAGCACCAGATTTCACCAACACTAACAGTTCACCTGCTAGCTTTTCCATCCTACAGAGGTATGCAGTACACATGATATATGTTTGTTTCATTTTGAAGAAAAATGTACATTTTGAAGGATTACCATTGCTGTTTCCCAACTATATTCTGCCAAATCTCTGAATCTTCGTTATATACAGTAGTTCCTACTTAATCTCCACTAAGTCCATTAATGCTTTAGTTCCCAACGTATGTGTAAATGTGAATTTTGCCAAACATTCTGGGCTAAAGACTTATGACAATAACACTCACTAAATACACGTTGTATAAAGAGATGCCACTTTAATGAGCATCAATGCTCATATGATCTCTTGGTGGCATTCAGCCACTGAAATAAATAGATTTTTAGGTGAATGCCACCAAGAGATCAGAAGTAGTTAGTGCCATGTGAGTTGAGCATGAACTGTTGTTATGAACTGTTGCTATAGCATCATGTAAAATACTAGACCAGTGTGTGAAACATTTTTTGCCTTGAACATATTATTCTACAGATTACCTCAGTAAACGAATCTCTTAAATCAAAACCTATGGCTAATAGATCATTTGTTGAACTGTATGCATTATTATACAGTCATCCCTTTCAACAGTAATAAATTACTTCATCTGTGTTAAAGAGCTGCCAATGTTTATTCTGATTTTAATATTGATTTTCATATTTAAAAAAAGTTTCACTGCACAACATGTTTTTTTTTTTTTTTGTTTGTTTTTTTTTTTTTTGCTCAGAGGAACATTATCTGGCTGTGCTGGGTGCTTTCTGATTTCAACAATAACTTTTTTCTTTGTGAACAGACTGCGAAGGGCACAAAGAAGGGGCATTTTTGAGTGTCTATATAGCATGACTGACAAAAGGCCCATCCAAAAATAAACAAACACTCTGGACTGTAAGGCAGTTTAGAATACTAAATATAATGCTAAATACACAAATACACATACAGATACAGTTAGTAGTAATGCCTAAGAGCCCTAACCAACACTCACACACGTGCACATAGAGCAAATATGCTGCATGAGTGGAATGCTAATAATATAATTAATGCTAATGCTATTAATGGAATGCTTATAACATAAATAATTAATGTCATAAGTAAGGACAAACCACACTCTTAAAACAGATGTGTTAACATACCTGCATGAATAGTTAAGGACAACACATTTTGTAACATGCTGTGTTAGTACATTTCCACACAAAGATGTGTTAAAAAAAAATAACAAAAATAAATCAGAGGGCAGTTGTGGCTCAGTTGGTAGAGTGGGTTGTCCACCAATCATAGTGTTGGTGGTTTAATTCTCGGCCCGGATGACTCCACATGCCGAAGTGTCCTTGGGCAAGACACTGAACCCTAAGTTGCCTGAATGGGTGAATGAGACACAGTGAAAAGCGCTTTGGATAAAAGCGCTATATAAGTGTGCCATTTACCAATTATCCTAAAATGAAATTTGTTTGTATGCTAAAATTCTACTAAAATAAACAAACAGTTGTATGAAATTCAGGTGGCATTTATTAAAATCTTTAAAACCTTGACAGATGTAAGAATTGGAGTTAATGCATCTTCTTACAAATCTCCCTGCCATATGGGAAGACAAGAGTCCCGCTCCCTTCCACTTGAAAAGCAGTAAAAGATCAAAAAGAGTGTTGGTTTGTTGCTAGCTACAAAATGTGGACAAATGTCTTTGAGCATCAACTGAGAAATTGCGTTACAGAATCACAAATTGTGTAATTTTGAAAATGTGATCTTGTGGGAAAAATATAAGAAGTGTAAACAACATGTGTAACTAACAGTTGGATATGTTAATGAAGTGTATTTAATATGTAACTAAAATTTAGAATTATTACTTAAGCATAATCGAATGATCAATATTGGTATAAAGGCATAATCTATATGTATAATCCACAGTTAGAAGCATAACCTAAAATCCATAGAACAATATTTGATCAAGTTATATTCTGAGTGGATTTGAGCTGAATGACCTGTGTTTTCGTGTACAATAAGTGTTCTTCTGTATTAGCTGGCACCTCTCTCCACAGCAATAAATTGGCAGTAGATATGCGCATGCGTGAGTAAATAACTTTGAGACCAGATACCAATTAGGGAGTTAGGAGAGGGCCTCTGGAAAAGAGGTAGATAGCTGCGGGGACAACCGATAGAGACAGACAAATGCTCATTGAGGCCTAAGAAGGGAGTCAAGATTAAGACATACACGTTTGTGTGAAACCATTTTTGTAAAAGAAACCTTGTCCGCATGAATATTTTTTCAGAAAAACAAATTTACGATGACGCATAGACATGAATATTTAATTGTGGCAAACGAGATTGGTTTGTTTGAACGAGGAAAGGCAAAACCCCACCTACAAAGACGATGCTGTGGAGAAAGGTATATAAAGACATATTTGTGCATGTAGAATTTGGACCCTCTGCAGACGGTCACACTTTATTGGTTTTCAATAAAGTTTATTTACTTTTTGACATCTACTAAACTCTCTGTCTCTGAAGGTTTTGACTTAAAAAGGTTGTTTTATCTTCAACAACCTCCACAACAAAATGGCGCTAAAAGACTCACCAGGAAAATCTAGCTAACTTTTTTTTAGCTAACTATTTATTTTCCTGCCTTTAGCACTATTTTTTTTCACAACCTATTTAAATCAACCAACATTACAGAGATAGTGGAAAGCATTACAACCTACTGTAACCCCCATCCTCTCTTTATGTATTAAGCTTATGAAGAACTTTTGGCCTTGACATTACTGAGCTAAGTTCCGTTGGCCACAGACTTTGTGCACCTGATGATGTCGGCAGTGCAGTCTGCAACGTGATTGGACAATAATTTAAAACATATTGTGTTGGTCACTCATGTGAACATTGTTTTTCTTTGATTAACACATTTATTGGATAATTTAACACAGCATGTGTTGAAATAGTAATAACACAAAAGGTGTGTCGGATATTAAAACATCCTTTCTGAGTGTGCAGGCCTTGTTTTCCAGTTTGTTTGCTTGAGTGTTGCTCAGGTTTAAGTCATCCTCTCTCAAGCTTTGAATCAATACTTGATTCACAGAGAGGTTCAGCCACTAACATAACGTCTCATAACTCCAGTGTGTGTGTGTGTGTGTGCATGTGCATGCTTGCCCTGGAGTGCCTATCCATGCATTCCTTATTCTTTTGCCAAACACTTGGCAGGTGTCTCAGGTTCCATAGAATTCTGGTTGTTGTTTTTTTTTTTTATTTCTTCCTTTTTTTCGGTGCATAACAGATACCTGGACACACACTGCATGTGTTTATGTGGAACAAGGCTGGCTTTGCGCAATATTATCCCGATCTTAAATACATGTACGTACAGTATATAATGTAGACAAGCAAGCTTTAGTTGGTTTTATTTAATTATACATTTCGTTTCAGGTATGGTTTGGGAGTGGGGGTTATTATTGATGTGCATTGTATAATGCAATCTCTAAATGGAAGGACAGAAATAAATCCATCAATACCTCTCCTCATGTTTACTGCCAGAGCCCATATTGCATGATTTAAAATGGAGAGAGGTCAGATTTTTTCAACTACATCTGCTGAAAGGCTGTTTATTTACTTATTTATTTATTTTGGCTGAAAGGAGGGTGGGTGGACTGTACAATAGATGGGTTACCTTGGCAACGTTGAAGAGCGCATGTGGAGATTATTACAGTGATAGGGAAACTGAATCTGCTATCCAGCTAATAATATTATTTGCATTTGCTTTGATCCATAAATATACTGGAATAGTTAGCATGCTATGAAACTGACAAATGTGTATAAATGCACTTTGCTGTCTCATTTTACCTTTTATAATATTTTCATTGACCCTGCTTTAAGAAGCTTTTCCAAAACAAACACTGCGTACCAACTGCACATGTGGTTTGTGTTCTCTATACAATATTGCTACTTAGGCAACATTGGAAGTGGTGTGCAATGCAATGTTTAATTTAAGTAAATTACACCCTCAGGGGGGATGGTGGTTAAGTGGTTAGCACATTTGCCTTGCACCTCCGGGGTTGGAGGTTAAAATCCCACCTCTTCCCTGTACGTGTGGAGTTTTTATTTTCTGCCTGTGCTTTGGGGGTTTCCTCTGGCTACTCCAGTCTCCTCCCCCAGTCCAACGACATGCAGTGTAGACTGATTGGCATTTACATTTATTTATTTAGAAGACGCTTTTATCCAAAGCGACTTACAATGGTAGCAGAGCTTCCATGCAAGATGCTAGCTTGCCATTGGGGGCAACTTAGGGTTCAGTGTCTTGCCAAAGGACACTTCGGCATGGGATCATCCGGGCCGGGATTCAAACCACCAACCCCACGATTAGTGGATCAGCAGACAACCCGCTCTACCGACTGAGCCACAGCCGCTCACCATTTCCAAATAGTCCGTAATGTGTGTGCCATTGTGCCCTGCAATGGGTTAGCACCCCATCCAGGTTGCGTCCCACCTTGTTTCTCGATCTCCCTGGGATAGGCTCCAGGCTCCCCCGCGACCCTGTATAGGATAAGTTGTACAGAAAATGGATGGATGGATGGACATTGCACCCTTGATTAAAAGGCTGTTACAAACACAAGCACTTACCTAGCACTGCCAAAAGGGACAGAGAGCAGGTAGAGGGATGGAGAAACACAATAGAAAATACAAAAAGAGAGATCAGTTTTACCGTCCACTCACCATCCAATCAGCCAATCATGTAGAAGCAGCGCAATGCATCATGCAGATACAGGCCAAGGACTTAAGTTAATGTTCACGTCAAACATCAGAATGGGGAAAAATGTGATCTTTGATTGAAACATACTGTATTCGTTGGTGCTGGTTTGAGTATTTCAGAAATGTTTTTGAAGCCGCACAACAGTCTGGGAAAAGACCAGGCGATGTTTTTCCCAGTCTTCACCTGTCAAGGTTATTGAACCTGTACTCACTATAGTCTCGGATTCCTGCTCTTGCTTGAAAGGAGTGGAACCTAATTTGGTCTTTTGCTTATATAGCACATTCACTTCAAGGTTCAATACATTCTGCTTACCACGGTTTTCTGGTTTGTTTATCACGGAGGTAAAAGAATGTTAATTTGAGTGCCTTTCTCTCAGCATGAACCAGTCTGGCCATTCACCTCTGACCTGGCTCATCAACAAGTTCTTTCCACATGCAGAACTGCTACTCACTTGATGTTTTTTGTTTTGTTTTTCACACAATGCTGTGTACACTTTAAAGCTGTGTGTGAACATCCCAAACCAGCCCAGCTGTCACCAACAACCATACCATGGTCAAATTCACTGAGATTAGATTTTTCCTCATTCTGATGTTTGCTTTGAGCATTAACTAAACCTCTTGATTTGTACCTGCATGATTTTAATGCATTGTGCTGCTGTCACAGGTTAATGTTGGATTAATGTTCAGGTGTTAGTGAAGTGGAAGGTGAGTGTATATTTACTTATCTTAACTTCTGGGTAACTGGCATAAGAGTTGAATTGATTGTGTGTTACACCAGGAGAAATTTTTCCTGCAATGAGATTTTGGAACATTGTTCTGTTGTAATATTTATGACACTCAGAGTAGAACAAGGATTGAGCTAGTGTCTTTCTATTTGACAGCAGACATGTGAGAACTACTGTATGAATGTTGCATGAAGGACAGCTCACACATTCACTTACTTTATTGACTACTTCTATTATTCTTCAGAAGAGTAAAATCATGAATAGTGTTATAGCATGTATGTTAGTAGTTGCCAGTAGCAGGGAAAAGAAAAGGGGAATGGTAAAAATCGATAAAGATATGTAGTAAGAGAGAGATGGAGAGTGCTATAAATGTAAGGGTTTTTTTTTTTTTGAAGATTGAGGTAGCAGTGAGACAGATAAAGGTGAAACTATTGGCATTTTTCTCTCTCTCACCTTGTCTGTAGTGTAAGAGGCATAAAGATAAGCAGCATGGATTCAGAGTGAAATTTCACACCATCCATATGGCAGAACCAATTAAATCAAATTCACTGTTATTTAATTGTGTCATTTTTAACAATTGATATAGAACCAGAGGTGATAATGTCAAGGAAAAACTCTCTGAAGCAACATGAGGACGAAACCTTTCCTCAAACCTTTGAGGAACAGACTCAAAAGGGAACCCATCATCTTCAGGGTGAAGTAGGATTGTAAAAAATTACAGTATACAGTTCATGAGCTTGGTATTATAAGGTTCTATCTGGGTGAAACCCTTTTGAAATATGGGACATCAATAATTTGACATTCTAATTGACATTCTAATATTAAAATACATTTTAATTTACAGTTCAGCAAGGTCTACACTATAAGGTTATTTAAAATTTACAATATGGAAATTCTTAGACATTTAGAAAGTGAGGGCGCATGGTGGCTTAGTGGTTAGCAAGTCTGCCTCATACCTCCAGGGTCTGGGGTTCGGGTCCCGCCAGGAGTGTGTGGAGTTTGCATGTTCTCCCTGTGTGTTGGGGGTTTCCTCCGGGACTCCGGTTTCCTCCCCTCCCCCAGTTCAAAGACATGCATGGTAGGCTGATTGGTGTGTCTAAAGTGTCCATATGAATGGGTGGGTGAGTGTGTCTGTGATTGTGCCCTGTGATGGACTGGCAGCCTGTCCAGGGTGTACCCTGCCTTGTGCTTCCTGGGATAGGCTCCAGGTTCCCCGTGACCCTGAAAAAGGAGTAAGTGGTAGAGGATGGATGGATAGACTGATTTAGAAAGTAAATATTTGAACAGGAACCAAATGCAGCTATAACCTTATTATTCTTTAAGTTCAACACTGTTTGGTTTTATAATGTTCCGGGTGACTGAGTCAGACATTTTGAGACTCTCAAGACCACATTGTGATTGATCCTAAATGCTTTAAATAGGTCTAAAATAACAAATCTAAAATGAGATTTAAAATAGATCTAAATAACAAATATTTAACTTGATAAAAAATGGATGGTTGTTCTTAAATCGGACGTTTACATACACTCATCATGGACATGAATGTCATGGCAATATTGGGCTTTCAGTAATTTCCTTATAATTTTTTTCTTTTTCTGGGGCAGAATGTTTGTACACCATACGTATTTAATAAAATAAATAAATACAATTACAAAAAAATCAAGAATTTGGTTCACAAGTTTTAATTAATTTGAGATTTTCTGTAATCAACACCAGACCAAAATTATACATAAAGGGTCAAAATATACATATAAACACTTTTTTAATTCAGATTATTAATTCAGTGGTGCTGACAGTTCCAAAATGTCCTTTAATTTGCCAAGACCAAGGCCTCTTAATTTCCTGTTAAGGATCATGATTGACTACAGCTGGCAGTTTCTCTGTGCCAACATAAAGAGGGTTTGTTTGACATTGGATTGACCAACACACAGCACTATAGAAAAGTCCAAGGAGCATAGAATGTCTTTTGGAGTTATTTTAAAACAATTTCAGATTCCAAGATCACCAGTTCAAACAATTGTACAAGTTATTGGGAAGTGTAGTCACTTTGACAAGGTCTGGACCCAAACTGTCACCCTCAGCTGAGAGAAAGTTGGTACGAATGGTCAGATAAAACCCAGCAACCACCAAGGCACAGGCCTGCCATGACCTAGAAGCTGCTGGAACATCAATGTCACTCTCTGCAGTCAAGAGAGTTTTATATCGCCCTGGATTGAAATACTGCCATCCAAGAAAGAAGCCCCTGCTCCAAAATCAACACCTTCACTTTAAAGTTTGCGACTGACCATATGAACAAAGAAAATGTTTTCTGGGGGAACGTTTTATGGTCAGATAAGACAAAGATTGAGTTGTTTGGCCACAATGACCAGAGGTATGTTTGGAGGAGTAAAGAACATTGTACCAACTGTTAAGCATGGTGGTGGTAGCATTATGCTCTGGGGCTGTATTGCTGCCAGTGCTACTGGTGCATTGCACACAGTGGATGAAATAATGAAGAAGGACATTATTCAGCATAATCTCAAACCATCAGCCAGAATGTTGAAACTTGGATACAATTGGGTGTTCAAAAAAGGACAGTGACCCTAAGCAAACATCAAAGCTGGTTGTGGAATGGATAAAGCAGGCTAATATTAAGCTTTTGGAATGGCCTTCCCAAAATCCTGATCTCAACCCTATAAAAAAAATTGGCGGACTGTGCTTAAAAGTCATGTCAGGGCCAGGAATCCAACACAAGTCATTGAACTTTACCGATTCTGCCAAATCAAGTGATCAAATATGCAACCAGAATTCTGTCAGAAGCTGGTGGATGGCTACCAAAAGAGTCTGCACGGGGTGAAATTTTCTAAGGGACATTCAACTAAATATTAAGTGTGTTGTATGTGTATATTTGACCCTGTATGTATAATTTTGACCTCGGGGAACTTGTGAACCAAATTCTTGTCTTTTTTTTTTGTTGTTAAGGATATATGTTGTACAATCATTCTGCCCCAGAAAAAGAACAGTTCAAATAATTTACTGAAAGCCCAATATTGCCATGAGGCAATGTTCATGTTCATGAGGAGTGTATATAAACTTCTGACCGCACCTGTATACTACAGTATTTGGCCAAAAGTGTGTGGACACCTGTCCATCACACCCATATGTGCTTGTTTAACATCTCAGATTTAGTCCTCCTTTTCTGTTATAGTTACCTAAAATCTTCTTGGAGTGCTTTTTACTAGATTTTGGAGTGTGACTGTGGGGATCTTCCCACTCAGTCAGAATAGCATTAGAGAGGTCAGACACTGATGTTTGGCAAGAAGTTCTGGTGCACAGTCAGTGTTCCAAAGTCTTTACTAAGCATAGGTGCATAGGGGCATTGTCATACTGGAGTTTGGGCTAGACTCCTTAATTCCAGTGAAGAGGACTCCTAATGCTACAGCATACAAATACAATTATACGCTATACAATTGTGCTTCTATGCCTGATATAACCTTATCATACTGAGTTCACAAGGGGTAGAAAAAGACTAAGTGCGTTCAAAGGATGTTCAGTATAAGCATATTTGTCAACCACATTACTGGTGTATGTATAAGAGATGAATTACATTTAATTTCAGTGCAAAATAAATAATTAGCAATTTAAAGAAGAAGTAAAAGACAAGGTTGTGAGAATAGTAAATATAAGATAGTTAAATGAGAGATCGCAAGGACTCACAGCTTTTGAAATTGATGCGGTAAATAATAGAGATGGATGAAAAATGGGGTGGGGATTGGGGGGTCTGGAGAGCTAGAGGAGAAGGGGAGAGAAGGAGAGTGCCAGAATATGAAAAGACGAAGGCAGGATGAATAAAGTGACAAAGAATTGTGAAAATGAGACAGATGGTGAAATGTCTCTGATACTGGGTGTTAATAGGCACAGCTGTCATTCCTTGTGTGCTCTTGTGTCTTTGAAGATATATGTAGTGCAAAAGCAGGTACGAGATGGTGTGCAGAGAGCTGAGAAAATCACTATTAAGCAAATATATTACTGTGGCATTCCCAAGCCAGGGATAATTGTGTTTATCAGCCATTTTTTCTCTATTTTTCCCACAATCATTCTCTCATCTGTGCTCTTTATCCCCCTCCTTCTGTTCAGTGACCTGTTACTCAGTTCTAAGCTAGTGTGGTTTTGTTGCCCTCTAGTGGTCAGGATCATCTAAATTCTAAATGACAGCAGGGCATTGTTATATTATTGTGGGCTCTAGGTCCATCCATTTTCTATGCTGCTTATCCTTCACAGGAGGCATGGTGCACAAGGTGGTGTACACAGGGTGCCAATCCATCACAGGGCACAATCAAATACACATAGACATACACACCCATTCATGCATGTCTTTGGACTGGGGAGGAAACAGGAGTACCTGGAGGAAACTCCCACAGCACGCGGAGAACATCTGCACACACATGGCGGTGGCAGGAATCAAATCCCCAATCCGGCGGTGTGCGGCAAACATGCTGACCACTTGATATTGTGTCAACTTCATTAATAGGCACTGTTTCAAAGATGATCAAATGTTTGCTTGTCCAAATATGACAAAAAAGCCAACAATTTCCATGGGGTTACTTATATTTTCACATGACTGTATGTAGCTCCTGTGCTAGACTCTAATGGTGTTAGCATCATTGTCCTGGTTTACCTCATTTTGTTGTGCAACATGCATTGGCTTTAAAAAATAAAATAATAAAAAAAATCATAAAATAGGTGTTTGATTGCAGCCAAGTTAAAAGCAAGCTTTTCAGCCAGTCCCAGATAGCTAACAAGAAATGGAAGCAATTGGAGCAACTTCTGCCTCTTACACTATTACGAAAATACTACATTAAGTATTAAGATATGTTCTTTGTATTGCCCATCAAAAACATATCATTGTACAACAAACAAGGAATACTAAAAGCTAAAATACTCTTAGACATTTAGTGTTTAGTGAAGAATTTCGGTCCTTGTGAAGCTGTTCAGACAGAGAACCTGGAGGAAAAACACATGCACATGGGGAGAACATGCACAGAAACTCCACACAGTTACCTAAAGCCAAGATTGGAACTGGTACTCTTGAGCTGTGAGGCAGCAATGATACCTACTGTGACACCATGCTGCCCAATATAACACCTTTAGGTTGGAGTACTGTAACACCTTGCTGCTTTGATGTTTGGTAGGTGCAAAACAAGCTCCAGTATATCCAAAATGCAGCAGGCAGAGATGTTACTAGAACCAGAAAGACATCACCACCATCTTACCGTACTACATTGGCTCTATTTCCGACAGTCTCAAACTTTGCATCTGGTTCCTCTCAAGGCTTTTATGTAATTTTTTGCTGTCACTGGTGCCTCTGGCTTCCTTTATTAGGGATATTAATGTACATTTGGATTCCTGGAAAGCTGCTCTTGCTACAATTTACAAATAAAACTGCATAAGATTTGCTTTTTCAGCATCTAAGCAAATAAAAAAACAAACAAACAAACAAACAAAAACAAGTACATATACAGGTGCATCTCAAAAAAATGTTAATATTGTGGAAAAGTTATTTTTTTCTCATAATTTAATTTAAAAAGTGGAACTTTCATATATTCTAGATTGTTTTACACATAAAGTGAAATATTTCAAGCTTTTTTTTTTGTTTTTGTTTTTGTTTTAATCTTGATTACGGCTTACAGCTCATGGAAATCAAAAATCCAGTATCTCAAAATATCAGAATAAAGAATGTATGATGTCGACCTTCTGGAAAGTATGTTGATTTATGCATGCTACTTGCTCGGGACTTCTTTTCAACTACTTTGAATTCGATTAATTTAATTAGATGCTTTAAATTTTTTTTTTTTTGCTGATGGACATTCTCCACTGTCCGTGTGAGGGGGTCAGTGGAAGAGTGGGCTAACAGTAACATGCATCTTTATTAGGATTGGAGCTGTAATTATCGTGAAGTGGGGAGGAATCTCTCAGGAAAGAGATATGCACATGCACGTGACATGCACATATTCTGTTTCACCTCCATCCATCCATCTTCAACCGCTTACTCCTTTTCAGAGTCACAGGGAACCTGGAGCCTAACCCAGGAGGCATCGGGCACAAGGCGGGGTACACCCTGGACAGGGTGCCAGTCCATCGCAGGGCACAATCACATACACACTCACATTCATACACTACGGACACTTTAGACACACCAATCAGCCTAACATGTCTTTGGACTGGGGGAGGAAACCGGAGTACCTGGAGGAAACCCCCGACACATAGGGAGAACATGCAAACTCCGCACACACATGGCCCTGGCGGGACTCGAACCCCGGACCCTGGAGGCGAACGTGCTAACCTGTTATTCCAAATTATGAAACCGCCCTATGAGAGGTGGCAAAGTCATCCGGGCTAGGCAAGTAGACCATGCTCTGTTTGAGGTTGTTGTTAATAGTTATGTGTAAGGTAAAATTTATACACAACCCTGTCATAGGCTAAAAATTCTTACTATTTGTATGTATAACAGCAGTTTGAAACTCAACAGCAAAAGTGTGTTTATTTTAAGATCATATTAAAAGAAAGTACTGTTTTAAATGAATTAAACCTAGACAGTTGACATGAATCCCATCCTTGAATTAAAGGTATTGTATCCTCAAATACACGAGTGTAGATTTCCCAATCATGCAGTAATCCTAAACCTGGACTAAAGGAGGGGTGAAATATAAACAGCATATTTATTTATAAACATAATATTCATTTAGGGCGGCTGTGGCTCAGTCGGTAGAGCGGGTTGTCCACTAATCCACTAACCGTGGGGTTGGCGGTTCGAATCCCGGCCCGGGTGATCCCATGCCGAAGTGTCCTTGGGCAAGACACTGAACCCTAAGTTGCCCCCAATGGCAAGCTAGCACCTTGCATGGCAGCTCTGCTACCATTGGTGTGTGAATGTGCTCTCATTAGTAAGTTGCTTGTAAATGTGAAAATGTAAAAATGATATCTCTGTAAAGCTGCTTTGAGACAATGTACCATTGTAAAAAGCGCTATACAAATTGATTAATTAAATTAAATTAAATTAAATTTAGCAGACGCTTTTATCCAAAGCGACTTACAAATGAGAGCACACACACACCAATAGCAGAGTTGGTGTCAGAGTTGCCATGCAAGGTGCTAGCTTGCCATCGGGGGCAACTTAGGGTTCAGTGTCTTGCCCAAGGACACTTCGGCATGGGATCACCCGGGCCGGGATTCAAATCGCCAACCCTACGATTAGTGGATTAGTGGACAACCCGCTCTAGCAACTGAGCCACAGCCGCCATATTTTAAAACTCTATGAATATCCAAGATGTTCTGTAGATTCCTACTTTTGTAGTCTTTGCACCCTCTCTCTCAGCATCCTGAGGCTGGGTTTATACTGGCTTATAAGTACATGTATGCAAAATGACAGCAAAGCATATCCTGAATTCATTTCGTGCTTTAATTGTACACAACCAAAAAGAAGGAAAAAAATTCACACATACCAATAGCATAGGCAGTATTGTGTAATATTTTGTGATATTAGCAGTGGACTAAACAGACTGGAGCTTTGTCTCAAGTAATTACTGTATGTACTACTCAAGACAGTACATTTTTCAGCTTTAACATTGATTTCTTTATTACAGTTAGAATTTGGATTAAAAAAAAATACTCTCACAGCTTAAAAACCTACTGAAATAGCCTACTCTCATAGCCTAAAAACCTACTGAAAATGCCTGTTTTGCATATCAATCTTTTGGGTATTCAAAATTTTGTACAAAATTTTTAAACATATGGTCATGGTTTTGAATTTGAGACACAGCTCATGACACCAATCACAATAACACTTAGCTTGTCCTTGTGTCTCCCACTGATTCAGAGACAATCATGTGTCCCATAATAGTATGAAACTGCTGTCATGTCATTCAGTGGATGTTGGTTTTTAATGTACAAAAGGTACACGCATGCATAGGCACATGTAAAGTCTTAATATCTTAAGTGCTCCACGTTAAAGCAGTAAACTATACAAAATAGTCCAATCTTAAAAATGTACAATACAATATAGTTAAAAATTGCTGTTTTTCTAGATTGTATTCCTGATGTATCCCTCCGCATTCCTCCATCCTCGGATACAGTCTTAGTCCCCAGTAAGGCTGGTCACTGCCACAGTGCTAGCTGATTGTTTTACCAGTGCTCCCCAGGCACATGATTAGTTTCAATTACTGTTTTGTATTCATCATCAGACACAGCCAGATCTCCCATCAGCCCTGCCATACTTGTTTAACCTCCTCTACCTCCCTGGGGTGGGCCATCACTACGTTAATCATCAGTCCTGAATCCATCCTGAGTGACAGCCAACATTGGATAAGGAGCTGGCACAGTAACTGGCTTTTATTTGATCCATCTCCTCTACCCCACACTTCCACGTCCTACCATGGTTTCAGTTCCTGCTCACACTGTCCCAGTCACAGCAGACTCTGGCCAATAAAGATTAGGTGGCCAATTCTCACACTCATTCATTATATTCCAGCTACGTTTCCTTCTCCGCCTTCTTGGGGAACATTTTTCCTATGCCAGACTTTTTATCCTGGACATGTACTCCATCCCTAGGTTGTCTCTTCCCACCTCTCATACCTTTCACAATACCCAGCATTCTAGCACTATTCCTGCTACCCTGTGCTCTGGGATCGACTATAAAAATTACACTATAATGACAAATAAAGCCATTCTGCACATGACCTGTGAACACTGATTACAGTTTTGGAGAATAGAAACATGGGACACATTGGAGAACATTCTGAACTCCTCACAAACCGTACCCAAAATAGTATCATACTTTATTATGATACGTCATAATTTTTTAGTTGAAAGTGCTAAAGCCTTTAGCACTTATGTATATATTTATTTATTTAAGGCCACAAACAGAAGCACACAAAAGGGTTTTTTTTTCCTCCAATGATTAGACAAAAGGTTTTAGCATTGACCTAGTCTGGTATTCTCGAACTAGACACTAATTTGTTTTTCCAACTTATTTTACAGTATGGTATTCACATCTTCTATACCGCATATCCTTTCTTCAGGGTCACGTGGAAACCTGGAGCCTATCCCAGGAAGCATCACGCACAAGACGGGGTACACCCTGGACAGGGTTCAAATTGGTATTCACATACTGTATGTTATTAAACCAATGTCTTTTTTTCTCCTTGTGCTGTTCCCTGTCCCTCACTCTGATCTTCATCCTCAGTGGAATAGTGCTCTAGTGCCTGATGCCTGTTTCTGGAGAGAGCATCCTGAAAACGCATACCACAATCCTCACATCCGTAAGGAAGGGATCTTCTCGCTACCTCTTGGTCTTGCGCAGAGTTTTTTCTGCTTGGAAGAGGCCCGTGTTCCATGGGCTGGGCAGATGATGCCTGATCAGCCTGCTTTTGCTGGACATCTGAGCTATTGCTGGCCAGGCTTGGCCGTCCTACAGAATTGGGCTCAGTGATAATGCCATGCACAGTACGTTGATGAAAACGGACACCAGAGCGGTTTGAGAAGCCCTTGCCGCACAGGCTACAAATAAAGGGCCTCTCACCTGTGTGGACACGCATGTGGACCTTGAGGGCACCTGACTGTGTAAAGCCCTTACCGCACTGCGCACACTGGTACGGCTTCTCACCGGTGTGTATGCGCTGATGTGCCCTCACACCAGCCAGGTGGGGGAAGCCCCGGCCACAGTAGGTGCACGTGTAGGGTCGCTCACCTGTGTGGACACGCTGATGGATCTTAAGTGCACCTGACTGGCTGAAGCTCTTGCCACAGTCAGGGCAAATGTAGGGTCGTGCTCCTGTATGCACGTTAAGGTGTACACGGAGGTTACTGTGCGAGTTGAAGACACGGCCGCACTCAGGGCACAGGAAGCCGCCAGCTTTGGACGAGTGCTGGCTGCGCTGGTGCTGAAGCAGCTGCGAGGGCCGCATGAACAACGCAGAACAGTGCATGCACGGGTGCTGGCGCTGGGTGTGGCCGTCCTGCTGTGCACAATTAAAGGAACGCTGGCACAACAGGCAGGCGGCGGTGAGTGGGCAGTGGTGATGGTGGTGGTGGTAATGGTGGTGAGAGTGAGTGTGGGCAAAGCGGCTCTCGGATGTCTGCTGGGGATGCAGGAGATGAGGGCATGGATGGCAGCAGAAGCAGGGGAAAGCCTGGAGAGCTGGTGGGCAGATCTGGGGGTTGGCGTTTGAAGCAGGGGTCGGATTGTGCGTGTTTGTGCCTTTGTCCTGGTGTTCGAGGTTGGACAAGCTGGTCGACTCGCCGTTTCTTTCTTCTAGAGAAAAAGCCAAGCTGAGACAGGAGCCCAGGCCAAGCGAGACTGTGCTTGGCTCTTTGGACTGTGATGTCAACTCTCTTGATGTTTGAGCCTGAGAGGAAGAACTGTCTCTGGCTTTCAGGCAGAGTGGATGCATAGTGGACGGAGGGTTAGATGCTGAGGACAGAGGACAGCCTGGGCATCTGCAGGCATATGGTCGTACTGCAGTAAAGAAGTAAATACAGGTGACCACCACAAACCCTTATATTATAATGATAACTAATATCAGGATTTTTCATATATCATAGTATCTGCTGACCAGTTCAATGCATTTTCAATAATGATAAGATTAAATTTACCATTTACATATAATGTTGCTGTATCCATGCAATTTTCTTATCATGGTAGATCTTCACACCCCTAAGTAAAACGCTGTCATACAAACATGACCAAATCTATTACTTCAATCTGTAGCTATAAACTCACCATGCAGCTCAGCAGAATTTGAGGACTCCTCAATCCTCTGTCCAGAGTGTGAACTGTTTCCTGTCATGTTTTTCCGCTGGCTCGGATTGTGTGGGTCACTCGGAGCGGGATAACAAGATTTGGATGCTGGTGTTTCAGGTCCCACGCTTTCCCAGGCAGTACGGAGCGGTTGATTGTTAGTGCATTTCAGTAGCTGTCCAGAGCCAGACGCACTAAAAGCCATAAGGTCACCAATGAAGTTATTCATCTCCAGCCAAGAGCTGGAAGCAGACTGGGTGAAGAAAAGCACAGCAAGGGTGAATGAACAGTGGCGCCTGAGTGCAAAACACATTAACAAAACCAAAAGCTCAACAGCAAATTCAGGAACATAATATCATTAACTCAAAACATGCTCAAAGCATGCTTGTGACTGATTGTACATGACGTGTGATTATCACAAGGGGGGAAAACAAGTCATACTTTTTCCAAGTTAGTCTAACAAAAATTATTTAATACAGTTATTCTCTTGAGGATTAATTCCGAATAATCCAGCTTCCTTTAGGCAGGTTTATAGAATTCGCATATTCATAAATGTCATCCAACGTTGACAGTAGATCTAAAAATAACATCACATGAATGTTCTTGACAATTTAAAAGGAATTAATTTATTTAGGCTTATATTACATCTGGGCACACGGTGGCTTAGCCTCAGACCGCCAGGGTTGAGGGTTCGATTCCCACTGTGGCCATGTGTGTGCATGTTCTCCCCGTGCTGCGGGGGTTTCCTCCGGGTACTCCGGTTTCCTCCGCCAGTCCAAAGACATGCATGGTAGGTTGATTGGCGTGTCTAAAGTGTCCGTAGTGTATGAATGGGTGTGTGAGTGTGTATGTGATTGTGCCCTGAGATGGATTGGCATCCTGTCCAGGGTGTACCCCACCTTGTGCCCCATACTCCCTGGGATAGGCTCCAGGTTCACGGTGATGCTGAAGAAGAATAAGCGGTATAGAAGATGGATGGATGGATGGAATATATTACATCGTACTGTAAACTGTAAATCCTCTAGCTTTCTGCAGTCTCTCAGACCGACACGTGAGGCTTTTTAGATCACGTTAGGCCTTTTCACATTTGTTGTTCTTTTTGTTGCTGGTTCTGATGCTGTGTTATTGAGGTTTTATTTCTGTTCTTCTGTTATTATGTTCTGCTGTTGTGTTTTCTGATTAATTGTTGTGCTTTGTTTCTCTTGTTGTATTTTTTTTTTTAATTTGATTTATGTTAACGTGTTTTGCACTTCCGGACCACAGTGTGAATGTGATGTGGTGTGTTGTGTTTACACACTGAATTTACAATAAGTCAAAACATAATAATAGGCAGGGGAGAGGAAACGAAAGGATAGAGATGTGTATAGATACATCTCTTTCATCTTGCTATAAGCTAATTCAATGCCGAATAAAAAGAAACTCCAGTGCGATGTAAAATGTATTCTTTCATATGCCTATGCATTACACGTACATAGTTACAGACAGGCGGAAACCGTTTAGTTATGAGCCTGAACAGCTGCGTTTGTTATTTTTACGGCATGCTATTTAACACACTTATCCAACACGTGCTGTGTATTTGTGCGCATACTCACAGCGAATCTATCCTTGTCCATTACCCTGAACTGCTGCATTACAGAGAAATCGACCTCAATGTCATGTTTCAGAATTTGTCGCGCAGCTGTTGATACACCGCCATGTTCCTTCAACAGCACTGGACCACTTCCGGATGCTGCTCTAGGTCACGTGACTGACACGTTCAACTTCTTCCAATCAGCCCACGCCCCGCTCCATAAATAACTCCCCTCCCTACCGCCACGGGGAAAAAATAGCGTTAACACCCGGATGTACAATGCTATTTGGTGTTAAGCCTCCAAAAGGTCGTTATATAATAAACTATCCGTACTAGTCATGAAGTTTATAACGGACTTCCTGTCTAACAGTCAATATTAGAGAGAGGATTGACTCTGAAGGAGAAGACAGGAGAGAGCAGAGCAGTAAAGGACACAACAGAAGCTCCTTTATGATTACATGTTAAAGGAGGAAAGCACTGGCTGAGACTCATTAACATAATCTAATTATCATTAAATGATTGGTACAGCCTGTAACACCATTATAAATATTCATAACGTCATCTTATTCATAACGTCAATCATATTATCTATGAAAGTAGTGTTTTGTTTTGTTTTGTTTTTTTAAGTAGTTAGCTACGCTACAAGTTATTAAGAAAAAAAAGTATCTACTTAAATGGACAAAATTTGTAGTATGTCATGATTATGAATCATCTTATGAATAACTGTGTGTAATTGTGCATAAATAAATGAAAACACAATTGAAAGATATCCATCCATCCATCCATCTTCAACCGCTTACTCCTTTTCAGGGTCACGGGGAACCTGGAGCCTATCCCAGGAGGCATCGGGCACAAGGCGGGGTACACCCTGGACAGGGTGCCACTCCATCGCAGGGCACAATCACATACACTCTCACATCCATACACTACGGACACTTTAGACACGCCAATCAACCTACCATGCATGTCTTTGGACTGGGGGAGGAAACCGGAGTACCCGGAGGAAACCATTCGGAACAATTATGAATGTCTTGTTTAATTTGTAGATCATCCAAAGAGTAATACTAAATCTATATATATTAATACTACTACTACTACTATATTAATTATAATAAATTATTGAATGTATATAATACAATTATATACACTGTAATTAAATACAGAAATATAGCGCACTTGTTTTAAATAATTGCACATTAGGCTACTTATGAATTTAATATGACAATCACACTCATGGTTTACAAAGATTACATATAAAGGTGCAAGATTTGTTTTGTTAGAGTCCTTCATGCACATGAACTTCAAGAAATAAGGCCAGGGGTAATTAGTGATGCTTGCTATGCAAAGCATTGCTATTATAATTGCCCATACTTTTTATTTTTCTTCTTCCGGACACTATTCCGGAACCATCGAAAATAAAGGGACATTTTGGAGCATGCCTAACTCCCACAGCATCAGTGACACTGACATGAATGAGTGTCTGGCTTAGTCAATCAGGAAACCCCTTTGGGAACGGATCATATGTGCATGTTGTATGGAATTCGAATTAAACACTAATGTAAAATGAGTGTAGAGATCAAACAGCCGAACCGAGACACTGGCTGCGTCCGGAACCGCACACTTACCTACTGCACAGTATGTCCGAATACTCAGTAGGCGAGAAATACCCGGATGATGTACTGCTTCCGGCGAGATATTGTAGTATGAAACTGATGACCTGTGTGAAGTTGTCTCAATAGTATCATCGTTGGTTCCGATAAACGTTTCGTTTGAGCTGCTTCCGTTTTTTTAAATATTAAATATTAAATTAAAGGCGATGACGTCAGCCCCCTGCCAACACGTACACACATGCTCCGAATTCACCCCAATAGCCAAATTGTGCTTGTTTGTGCCAATAAAAGCTTCGTTGTTGTCTTTTTTCTTGTGTTTTTATTTATTTATTTATTTATTTTAAACAATACAGTTGAAGTAAAAAAGTAACATCCAAATGGCAAAACAAAACTGTATTTTTTTGTGAAGAATCAACAACAGGTGGGACACAATCATGAAGTGGAACGAAATTTATTGGATATTTCAAACTTTTTCAACAAGTAAAAAACTGAAAAATTGGGCGTGCAAAATTATTCAGCCCCCTTAAGTTAATACTTTGTAGCGCCACCTTTTGCTGCGATTACAGCTGTAAGT
>JAFFST010046762.1:147986-159314 GCA_022414735.1 Noturus placidus
CTTCATGATTGTGTCCCACCTGTTGTTGATTCTTCACAAAAAAATTACAGTTTTATATCTTTATGTTTGAGGCCTGAAATGTGACAAAAGGTCGAACAGTTCAAGGGGCCGAATACTTTCACAAGGCACTGTATGAGTAAATGTTTTAAATATTGTAGACCAAAGTATAATTCTGGCCACAGATTCATTTGTTTCATTAGAAAAGCAGCCGATAGATGTCAGGCATAGGTGGGAACTACTTTAATACTGTTTAAAAAGCATCTAAAAAAAATGTGATATAATCAAAGGGAAAGCAGTGGAGAATAGAGTTTTAAATTTTTTTGTGGCCTTGCTGACGGTGCTCTTTCTCTGTTTTACACTCAGGCACTGATGCATTTAAACCTCCTGAGTGCCTGATGAATTTAATGTACATGGGCATTTCTGCTACCATATGGGGTCTGGGCATAGTCCTGTTCTGCATGATCTGTGGACGCCACCCCTTTCAATCAGGTGGCGACATTCAGTGTGAACATCTGGAATTATGTCCTGACATGTCTCAAGGTGAGTCAATGCAGGAACATCACACTGTAAAACTCATGTAGCAGAATGACTTTAAAACATGCTCTTGATTTTTTTTTTCAACAGAGTGCTTTGAGCTGATAATGTGGTGCCTGGAGATCAACCCTGAAATGCTGCTGACTTTCACCGACTTGCACGAGTGATTTATGGAGGCAGTTCTGGAGAAGGTCCAGGTTAGACAGCAAGGATGCAGTAGACCTAATTAATATGAGCTAAGGCATGCTATGAAAGTCTAGAGGGTGTGAATTGTACTGGATCTGTATTGAGTTCTGTAACAGAAATTGATGTGCTTATGTCATTTCTATCGAGAACAGGTAATTACATGAAAGAAAAAAAAGTGTAAAACA
Organism: Noturus placidus; assembly: GCA_022414735.1. Lineage (NCBI taxonomy): Eukaryota > Metazoa > Chordata > Actinopteri > Siluriformes > Ictaluridae > Noturus > Noturus placidus. Next base: position 148,892 of record JAFFST010046762.1, read on the forward strand.
AGAAGATGCATCTATTTTCTATTTTAATCTGTTTTGTTTTGTTTTGCAGATTCCTCCTGAAACCAAAGATCTTGTAACAACTGATAACTAACACACATGCACTTATATATGTTAGAAATTGTTATTCAGTATTTATTTTTATTATAATAAAATAGAAAAATTATATAACAAGAATGCAAAAAACATTAAATATATTTAATCAGTGCGGCGTTTTACACCATTTTACATTTACATTTACATTTTTTATTCATTTAGCAGACGCTTTTATCCAAAACGACTTACAAATGAGACACACTCACACACCAATGGTAGCAGAGCTGCATGCAAGGTGCTAGCTTGCCATTGGGGGAAACTTAGGGTTCAGCGTCTTGCCCAAGGACACTTCGGCATGGGATCACCCGGGCCGGGATTCGAACCACCAACCCTAGGATTAGTGGATTAGTGGACACACCAACATTTGCATTCCAATGGCTCAAATCACCTTCCTCTCATCGTTAATGACAATGCCACCATTTGATTCTCATAATCGTTCCCGAATGTGGAGTCTTCTGGCCTGGAACTCTGAATAATCAGAAAAATAATAACCTGATAAATAGTAAAGTTTTAATTTGACCCAAAGCAATCTTGGAAGAGTCGCTTCCTTAGGGTTTAATAAACAGATAAGACATAAAGCTACTTCACAGTAATTTATGTGAAAACAACAATACAACATGTGTGCATATATATTATACATCATATTGAGCGCTTGGACCATGATGGTGTTAACAATGTTTTTAAACGTCCTGAGGTTCAAAACACAGCCTTTCCAATAAAATAAAAAAATTAAAACAAAATGTTTACGTGACTTACAGGATGGGGAATCAGTTTCTTTATATTCATCTGTAAATGGGTTGTTGACATGACATGGCATTTTCACTGTCACACAAGATAAAAATGAATAAATAGTATTGTCATCATTTAGAAACACATTAAATGATTAAACAATTCTTTGATTTACATTGACTTGTTATTATACAAGCTGCATCATTAGATTTATTTTAGGCAAATCTCAAAATTGTCCTGTGGTATGACTGTCTCGAACAATGTTCAATAAATTAAAAGGAAAAAAATAAAAATGTTGATAATACCACTGGTATAATTTTTACCAGTGTCTATTCTAGCAAATGGCAATTATTTTTTTCATCCATATATTTCTAAAATGGGAAGCAGTTGATGCATTTTGTGACTGAAAACCATGCATTTAGTGTGACACCATATCCTCATTTTAAATCGGCAAATTCCATGTTTAGTTGAATAAATCCTCTGGTATACTTTGTATGCATAGCTTTCAAAGCATATTCCTCTTGACATGTACACGTACACAGGCGGTCGCCACATGCACAGAATAATTGCTGTGATATTAACTCATGGGAATATGAAATTATACTCATGTTTCTTTAACCTTCGGCAACTCTAGGGAGATCTATTAATTATAAGACAATTTGAGTAGACGGTTTGAGTGAATCTTTTAGGTGAATGAATCCTTCTCGTTCACACGTTTATGAATGATTTTAAAGAACGGATTCTTTGAGTCGCTAAATACAGCTTTAATAATACACCTACTTGTTGCCACCTACTGTCGTAAACATGTAACGACATCAACAGACTCTAAAAGGAAAATAAATTGTAAAATCAAATACAAAGCATGTATTATATACATAGAGTTGTATAAAGTGGATGGATTATTATATAGAGAGAGTTGGATAAAGTGGACGGATTATTAATTTAATCCATCCATCCATCCTCTACCACTTTCAGGGTCACAGGGAACCTGGAGCCTATCCCACTGGGCACAAGGTGGGGTACATCCTGGACATGTTGCCTGTCCATTGCAGGGTACAATCACATACACACACCCATTCATACACTACGGACACTACTGACACGCCAATCAGCCTACCATGCATGTCTTTGGCCTGGGAGGTGTGAGGCGAACGTGCTAACCACTAAGCCACCGTGCGCCCCTGGCTAATTTAACAATTAAACAAAGTGAAACCCAGAAAGCTGTATAATGTTCAAGGCAAAAAAAAAAGAGATCATAGTAAACAATAATTTAAAAAAAGTTTTATTTACAATAATTATTGTTGGTTACTTTGTACTTCCTGTATTTCATTGCAGTTTACAAACATCTAGACAGCAGAAGAGATGCTGTGTCAACCTGGACAGATATCTGTTCTAGTCCACTGAAAGACAATTGACATTGCAAAAACAAACTGCAATAAGTCCAACTGCAAAATCCAACAGCTGAATCTCGTAGAGTTTGATGCTGCAGTGTGAATTTGCTAAAATTTAGCGGTTTTTCAACATTTACTGTAGTCCTTCAAGGGACAGTTAACCCCAAATTGAAAATTCTGTTGTTTAACTTTTGGGTTTTTGTTGTTGTTGCAACATTACCTGCAAAATTATTCAGCCCCTTTACTTTCAGTGCAGCAAACTCTTTCCGGAAGTTCAGTGAGGATCTCTGAATGATCCAATGTTGACCTAAATGTCTAATGTTGATAAATAGAATCCACCTGTGTGTAATCAAGTCTCTGTATAAATGCACCTGCTCTGTGATAGTCTCAGAGGTCTGTTTAAAGCACAGAGAGCATCATGAAGAACAAGGAACACACCAGGCAGGTCCGAGATACTGTTGTGAAGAAGTTTAAAGCCGGATTTGGATACAGAAAGATTACCCAAGCTTTAAACATCCCAAGGAGCACTGTGCAAGCGATAATATTGACTGATCAGAGATGCAGCCAGGAGGCCCATGATCACTCGGATGACCTGCAGAGATCTACAGCTGAGGTGGGAGACTCTGTCCATAGGACAACAATCAGTCGTATACTGCACAAATCTGGCCTTTATGGAAGAGTGCAAAGAAAGCCATTTCTCAAAGATATCCATAAAAAGTGTCGTTTAAAGTTTGCCACAGGCCACCTGGGAGACACACCAAACATGTGGAAGAAGGTGCTCGAACGTTTTGTCAACAATGCAAAACGTTATGTTTGGCGTAAAAGCAACACAGCTCATCACCCTGAACACACCATCCCCACTGTCAAACATGGTGGTGGCAGCACCATGGTTTGGGCCTGCTTTTCTTCAGCAGGGACAGGGAAGGTGGTTAAAATTGATGGGAAGATGGATGGAGCCAAATACAGGACCATTCTGAAAGAAAACCTGATGGAGTCTGCAAAAGACCTGAGACTGGGACGGGGATTTGTCTTCCAACAAGACAATGATCCAAAACATAAAGCAAAATCTACAATGGAATGGTTCACAAATAAACATATCCAGGTGTTAGAATGGCCAAATCCAAGTCCAGACCTGAATCCAATCGAGAATCTGTGGAAAGAACTGAAAACTGCTGTTCACAAACGCTCTCCATCCAACCTCACTGAGCTCGAGCTGTTTTGCAAGGAGGAATGGGCAAAAATTTCAGTCTCTCGATGTGCAAATCTGATAGAGACATACCCCAAGCGACTTACAGCTGTAATGGCAGCAAAAGGTGGTGCTACAAAGTATTAACTTAAGGGGGCTGAATAATTTTGCATGCCCAATTTTTCAGTTTTTTATTTGTTGAAAAAGTTTGAAATATCCAATAAATGTCGTTCCACTTCATGATTGTGTCCCACCTGTTGTTGATTCTTCACAAAAAATTACAGTTTTATATCTTTATGTTTGAGGCCTGAAACGTGGCAAAAGGTCGAACAGTTCAAGGGGCCGAATACTTTCGCAAGGCAGTGTATGAAAAAAAAAAACAATTATAAAATAAATAGAGAACGGTCCAACGTTTTCACCAATGACAACAACTGGAGGTCACACCTGGTCAAATACACAACTTAATTGGACAATTTCTCACTATAATGTTGTTTTTTTACACTAACAAATGTTATAATTTAATTTTTATAATCTTTCATTAGGATTACAATTTTAACAGAAATAAGTTCTCGAATTTTTCGAATTTCCCCTGGGGGATCAATAAAGTATCTATCTATCTATCTATCTATCTATCTATCTATCTATCTATCTATCTATCTATCTATCTATCTATCTATGTGTATATTGTTATTTAATGTAATTTTCATTTACTGATATCATAAACAGTGAAAATATACTGTTGTTAAATCAGATGTAAACCCCATGCAGAAACAAAATTAACAACAACACTGCAATCCAGTTTTTGGTATTAATTCATTATTGGCCATTATAAAAAATATTATATTAAAAGAAAATTCAAATAATTCATAACTGTTATATAGAACTTATAATTCATGCATTTTAACATCAAGAAATTTAACCCCCAAAATAAGTGAAATTACAAATGTCCTGCAAAATAGACATGTGCATGTTAACTTACAAAATAATAGCAAAACTACCTCAACATAAACATGTGACATATCAAAACACTCAAAATTGCATTATGGGTATTCTCATGATGTCATATGTCAAGCTGCATGCAGGTGTCGAATTATGCACAAGCAAGCACCACTCACGTTTTCTTCAGAAAATGTAAAATCTAGTTTTTACAAATTTTATTTTTTTATTCCTCCAGACACTTTTTTTCGGCATGTAACTAGTCCTGCACCATTTGCATAACCATCACAAAACATGCGGCCCCATTGAGAGAGGTGTGTCATTGCTTTTATTAGTGTTCCCACTTTTAGTTTTCATGCACATGGCCAAAAATGCACTTTTTTAGCCTATGGAGATAAAAGACGGGCGTTATAGCTCAGATTTTGTTCGGCTGTCATGCACATACAGTATCACATGTCCTCTCGTACATCATAGGCAGTAGACTCAGCATGTCCACATCACGTTTCAGAATTTTCACTGGAAATGTCTGGAAAATGTCATTATTTGGGCCCTATGGGAAAATGTGGACCCCCTAACTCCCATACCATCAGTGACACAGACATGAATGAAGTGTTCAAGTGTTGGTCCACAGAATTACGAAATCTTATTTGGGAATGGATCCCACTTCTATGTCACATGAAGTAATGAGAGGAACAAACAGGCAACCAGAGACACTATTTCTGATTTTCATGACAGAACCTCAAGGGCGTTACTCCCGGAGTGCCAGAAAAACACTCCCTCCTCCGGCGGTCCTGGACCACGGGTCAAAATGTCTTCACCAAACCTCAAGTCCCGAGGCAGGTACTGGCCAAGAAATAGCAGGCTGCTCAAGTAGCTGAGGAGTAGCATGAGGTTGGGGCAGGTCTTCTAGGGTTGCTAGGCAAGACCCAGGCTTTGAAATCTGGGTCGTCGGCTTCAGACAGGCGATTGAATTGGTGGGCCATCTCTTCAGTGTTACTTGAGTGTGGAGTGACATTCTCAGCATAGTAGGAGGGAAGAGCGATTTCCTCACTGGAGCAGGAGGGCAGAGCAAAATCCTCAGCAGAACAGAAAGGCAGAATGATGTCTCTAGGACAACAGGAGGGCAGAGCGATGTCCTCTGCTGAGCAATAAGGCAGAGCACCATGCTCCACCAAGCAGGAAGACAGAGCAACATCCTTAGCCGATTAGGAAGGCAGAGTGGTGTCTTCAGCAGAGTGTGAACATTGAGCAACGTCCTTAAAGCATTCTGGCTTACTGACATCTGGGGCAGATGTCAGCCACAGCAGGAGACAGAGAGACATCCTCAGATGAGGGAGGCTAAAGGGTGTCCTCAGCTGAATAGGGAGGCTGAGCAACGTCCTCAGTCAAGTGGGGAAGCTCTGTGTTGTTCTTCATTGATTCTGCAGGCCGGACCTGGTTGGCTGTGTTAGCAGACTCTGGTATTTCCAGAGCTTGGTTGACCGTATAAGCAGACTCAGGCATGAGTTGAACTTGGTTGACTGCATCAGCGGACTCCGGCGTGAGCAGAACTTGGCAGGTCTTGACATCGAACTCAGATAAGAACATGGTATAGGAGGCAGTGCTGTTGCGCTCAGATCAGAAAATGGCTTGAGAGGCTGCTCATGGACCTCATGTTGGAGCTCGGCGGATGGGAACCCCTCATTGTTCTCAAGTTGGAGCTCTGCAAGGGGAGACCACCTCTCTCCACATCCAAGATGACAGCACAGCAATACCTCGCAGCTACCTCTCTAGATCCAAAAGTGGTCATAGACTTTAGTTCAGCATTCAACACAATCAGTCCTCAGCACCTGATTGGAAAGCTGAACCTTCTGGGCCTGAACACCTCCTTCTGCAACTGGATCTTGGACTTCCCAACTGGGAGACTTCAGTCAGTCTGGATCGGAAACAGCATCTCCAGCACCACTACACTGAGCACAGGGGCCTCTTAGGGCTGTGTGCTCAGTCCACAGCTACTCACTCTGCTGACTCATGACCATGCATCAACACATGACTCCAATCACATCATCAAGTTCGCCAATGACACGACCGTGGTGGGTCTCATCATCAAGAACGATGAGTCAGCATACAGAGAGAAGGTGCAGAGGCTAAAAGACTGGTGCAGAGCCAGTTCAAGTCTCTGAATGTGGACAAAACAAAAGAGATGGTTGTTGATTTCAGGAGAGCACGGAGCAACCACTTTTTGAACATTGATGGCTCCCCCGTGGAGATCGTTAAGAGCACCAAATTCTTAGGTCTTCACCTGATGGAGAACCTCACCTGGTCCCTCAACTCTTGCTCCATAACCAAGAAAGCCCAACAGCATCTCTACTTTCTGCAAAGACTGAATAAAGCCCATCTTCCTCCTCATCCTCACCACATTCTACAGAGGTACTATTGAGAGCATCCTGAGCAGCTGCATCAGTGTCTGGTTTTGAAATTACACCTCACTGGATCACAAAACCCTGAAGAATATAACGAAGACAGCTGAGAAGATCATTAGAAAAGACAGCTTCTTACTGCAAGCCATCAGACTCCTCAATACTCAGAGACTGGACTGACACACACACACACACACACACACACACACACACACACACACACACAGACACACTCTCTGAACTGAACACCACCCCACTCCTATTGCAATATTTGAACATTACTGCATTTAATCTGTTGCATTTTTGTTGCTACTGTATTATAAAAATGTAGTATTTAATTTTTGTCACTATTAGATACTTTACTTAGCTACTACCACAGTAACTGCTATATCCATATTTGATATAAGCTAATCTGCTGAAGACTCAGTCATAGCACGTTATGTTTACATTTATACCATTTTTAAATTATATTTTTACTCTTTGGCACCTATCTACCGACTGCCTATTATATCAGACACTTCCACACTAGAACTGTGTTCTGTTCGGCACTACACTGTCACTTACTGTGCATACTGTCCTGTTGTAGTAGTATTGTACTGTCCTGTGTTAGCACACGTCTGCACGTGCACATTGTGTAGAATGTTTGTAGCTCTTATTTATGTAGTGGGGTGTCTGTCGTGGTTAATACGTCACCCTTATTAACTACGTGGCCAATGGGCTCTCTCCCGACCACAGTATGTAAATGGTTGTTTATGACTTCCAGAATACGTCATGCTTGAAAAACTGTCCCTTCCTTTCGTTGCTACGGACTACAGAGGTGTGTGTTTTTAGCTTTGTTGCTTAGCTGTTTGATGCTAGTGTTGTCCATTTACCATGCGATTTACTTGTTTAGTGTGAAGTTGGGCAACCGAGACTGTGTGTGAGTTGTTCCATTATACTGTGTACTGTACCAGCTGTATATGGCTGAAATTGACAATAAAACCACTTGATCTTGAACCTCGTGGGTCTCTGGCAGAAGCTCTGGTGATGAGATCACCTTGTGGGTCTCTTGCTGGAGCTTTGGGAAGGAGGCTGCCATGTTAATCTTTGACTGGGGCTTTGGAAAAGAGCTCGCCACGTTGACCTCCAACTGGAACTCAGCAGGTGAGACCGCCTCCTGGGTCTCGGGCTGGAGCTCTGGACATGAGACCGCCTCTTGGGTTTCAGGCTGGAGCTCTGGAGAGAAGACCGCTTCATGGGTCTCTGGCTGGAGCGATGAAACTGTGGTCACCACGTTGACCTCTGGATGGAGCTCTGCAGGTGAGACCACCTCATGGGTCTCATGCTGGAGCTCTGAAGGAGCTTGTGGATCTTGTTGAGCCATTTGTGGGTATGCCAGCTGCTCTTGAAACATTCCTGGGAGCAGAAGTATGATTCATGTATCCATGTGTTTAGAGCATGTAGGGCATCAGAGGTTGGATTCTTTATGGCAGTCCTCGGTTCTGCACGTCTGTATTTCCTTCACTACCAACCATTCGACCTGGTCACTCTCATAATGCATGGTGAACTTCTCGAAATACGTGGTGAACGACCTTATGGTTTTGGCCATCATGCTGGCTCTACCCAAAAAGCTCTCTAAATGACTGAGGATCTGTTTTAAAACACACCTTGATTATATCCACTAACTCAGCCACACTTTTCGGGTTGGAGATGCCTGTGGGAACTAGGAGCTCTGCCCACTGGTGTGCTGGGCCGGTGAAATGGGATAGAATGAATCAAACCACTGTTCCTCCTTGGGCTTGGGATCCACTAGGCTTGAGAAATAAAGCTCGCATTGCAGAAAGAATCCGATCAACAGACTTTCAAAGCCTTCGCATGGTGCCCATAGGAAACAGTTGTGGAAAGTGCACAGAATCAAACACCAGCAAACAAAATCAGGCTTGTCATGTATCTCCTACTGCCACCATCTTGTTGACGTCCATCTTGTAAGCGAAGTATTCTGTCACCAACGATGAGGAAAAGAAGATGGGTACTTGTACAGGAAAAAACTTTATTGAGAAACAAGCAAATAAATCCAAAACGTGAGATAATCAAAGGGGAGGACATAAACACCTGAGACACATTAGGTAAAAACCAATGACATTACAGGGGCAGAGACATGGCATCAACCATAACAAACACATGTGTAGAAAGAAAACAATGTCAATGCGAAAGCGGAAACATGCCCTCCCAATTCAAGCTCCATAGCGCACTGCTAGTTCCAGCGCTTTGCCCGGGGGTGGGAAATAGTGACACAGATAAAGGTGGGTTGACTTTTGAGTCTGGTTTCTCTTAAGATTTTTTCCTCATGTCATCTCAGGGATTTTTCCTCACCATTGTCACCTCTGGCTTGCTCATTAGGGATAAATTTATCAATTTAAAAATTATCTCCAGAATTGATGTATTTCTGTAAAGCTGCTTTGTGACAAAGTTCATTGTTAAAAGCACTATACAAATACAATTTTTATTGAATTGAATCTTATGTCATACCTACACACTACAAAATGCATAATAGTACCTTACTTTTAACTTCACCATACATCCATCCATCCATCCATCCATACATTTGGGGCGGCTGTGGCTCAGTCGGTAGAGCGGGTTGTCCACTAATCCACTAATCGTAGGGTTGGTGGTTCGAATACCGGCCCGGGTGATCCCATGCCGAAGTGTCCTTGGGCAAGACACTGAACCCTAAGTTGCCCCCGATGGCAAGCTAGCACCTTGTATGAAGCCCTGCTACCATTGGTGTGTAAGTGTGCTCTCATTTGTAAGTCGCTTGTAAAATTGATATTTATAAATGTAAAATTGATATTTCTGTAAAGCTGCTTTGAGACAATGTCCATTGTAAAAAGCACTATACAAATTCATTAATTAAATTTAAATTAAATCTATCCATCTTCAACCGCTTACTCCTTTTCAGGGTTACGGGGAACCTGGAGCCTATCCCAGGAAGCATCAGGCACAAGGCGGTGTACACCATACATTCAAACTGAATTTTACTGTTGGTATGCTTCGAGTTTTAAAATATGTGAGATTTATGTTCATGGCCATGAGACTGCAACAAAGGCTTTACAGTTGTCATATCACTGCAAACCAGTGACTACATTTCCCATCCTGCACTGTGGCTGCCATGGACCAGAACTGGGACCAGAATTCCCAGAACACTCACCTACATTCTAATCACGCACACCTGCATCCAATTCACAGTACAATCACAACCACAGTTTAAAAGGACTTTCAATGCATTCACTCTTTGTGAAGTATTACGTGCGTTTTCTGTATACCTTGTGTTTGCTTTTCAGTACATGCATTATAGTTTTGATCTTGTTCTCGCCCTCGTTAGCGATTCCTGTTTTCCATTGTTTATGCCCGTATGCCGATCGTCTAACCTATTGCCTGTTTTTTGACCATGCTATTGTCTCATGTCTTGGACTTGTATGCCTGCCTCCCTTTAATAAAACTTTTGTCTGCATTTGCATCCTAACCTCCATTACGTTCAATTATATGACATAGTTCAGATGTAAGACTTGACAGATGTGTATCATGCATACAATGATGTCTGTTATGTGGAGCATCTTGGACATTTAAAAAAAAAAATTATGTCATGAGCAATATTTTTATCGGCTTATTCTGGGAATGGATTCAGATGATGGATTAATGGTTTTATATGT
>JAFFST010046762.1:167367-184759 GCA_022414735.1 Noturus placidus
TATATATATATATATATATTGCCCCTATGTGTGAAATTGTGTGTGTGTGTGTGTGTGTGTATCCACATCCACTGTAACTCTGGTATAGGTGGTTACGGGATATGTATGATCTATGGTAGTCATTATGTCTGAGTTGTACATCAATAAAACAAACATGTTTAACTTAGCCATATTGAAAATTACATTTTAGTCAGTTCAGTCCTCAAAACTTTGATATTGTCATACTCAAATAGTCATATTGTTGTTTTTTTTTTTTTCTTTATTACTGCTGCACAAATATTGACTTTTTTGTTTCCATTTACAGGAGAGCATCATCATACATATTTAGTTATACAGTACAGGCGTATGATCTACACCAGCGTATGACTATCTATCACATTGCTATTTATTCTGCTGTAATTATATCACCTAATGATAAGGCCATGGCGGATTGCACATCTGATTTCTGTGAAATTGAGAAATTAAAAGCTAAAGCACCTCGGACTGCATAGTGCAGATATAATAGTTGGAGGTCATGTGGCCTTGACTTTAATGTTGTTCCTCAGGCAGCAATGTGCCCAGCACATGTTTGATGTTGCTGATGGCAGTGTCTAAGTGAATGCCAATGCAGGTGTTTAAACCAAGAGGCTTCAGCCCCCCAACCAGATGACTGAATTTAACACACACACACACACACACACACACACACACACACGCGCGCACACACAAAACAATGTGTTAAAAGCACTGATAAAAACATGTTGGAGTAATATTTAATTCATTTGTTCTCATGTGACATTTCTTATCAAAGAATGAGGAGAAATGATAGTATACTGTCATGATTGCCATTAAAATGTTCAAAAATAGTGCCAACAGGTAAAATAAGCCAGCAGAATTTGGAAATAACATTTTGGAGACCCAACAATGGCATACACTGTACTCTAGTGCTGCCACCTAGTTCACACTCCACTGACAGACACTGACCAACACGAGAAGTAGATACTCAGAGTGGGAAATAGACTTGGAGAGACAGATAGAAAATGAGACAGAGAGACAGACACAAGGAAAGAGTGAGAGAGAGAGAGAGAGAGGTAGGGACAGAGAGATAGAGAGAGAGGGACAGAGAGAACTAAGTGATGATAAGAATCAAGAGAGAAGAAACAACAAAAAGCAACAAAATGTGAGCTCCTATGTCAGCAAATAATTTAATTTAATTAAAGTTTAGTGGCAAGTTTTATAAAACAACCCCAATTCCGACAAAGTTGGGACAGTATGGAAAATGCTAATGAAACAAAGAGGAGTGATTTGAAATGTACTTTCACTTGTATTTAAACAAACAAACCAAAAAAAAAACATATAAAGACCTGGTATTTGATGTTTTCTACTATATTACCTCCCAACAGAGATTTAAGACTCTTAGTCTTAGACGCTTAGTATTCTTAGTCAGTGACCTAGTTAACCAGTATTGGAATGTATTTATTGATACAGACTTCAAAGCACTTCTGTAAGTCGTTCTGGATAAGGGCATTTCCCAAAGACAAATCAGCAGGATTTTGGGCAAGATTCAAGGAATCCGGTTAAATCTCGGTACATAAAGGGAAAGACCAAACACCACTTCTGAATGTGCATGATCTCCGTTCCCTTAGACGTCACTGTCTTAAAAGCCGACATAAGTCTGTAATGGATATCCTGACATGGGCTCGGGAATACTTTAGTAAACCTTTGTCAGTCAACACCATTCACCGCTGCATCCACAGATGCAAGTTAAGGCTTTCCTATGCAAAGCAGAAGCCGTACATCAAGACTGTCCAGAAGCCCCGCCAACTTCTCTGGGCTTGGTCTCATCTGAGATGGACAGTAGTACAGTGGAATCGTGTTTTGTGGTCCAACAAGTCAACATTTCAAATAGTTTTTGGACAAAACAGCTGTTGTGTTATCTGAGTGAAAGAGGAAAAGGACCATCAAGAGGAAAAGGAGCTATTATCAGTGTCAGGTCCAAAAGCCAGCATTTGTCATGGTATGGGGGTGTGTCAGTGCCCATGGCATGGGTAACTTGCACATCTGTGAGGGCATCATTAATGCAGAAAGATGTGTACAAATTCTGGAGCAACATTTGCTGTCATCCAGAGCAGGACAACGCCAAACCACATTCTGCCAAGATTACAAGCGCATGGTTGCATAAGTATAGAGTGTGGGTGTTAGCATGACCTACCTGAAGTCCTGACCTGTCTCAGATTGAGAATGTGTGGCCATTATGAAGGACAAAATATGGCTACTAAGACCGCGTATAGTTGCGCAGCTGAAGAAATGCATAATGGATGAATAGAGGAAAATTCTGCTTGCTAAACTTAACCAGCTGGTGTCTTCAGTGCTCAAACACTTAATAAGTGTTATTAAAAGAAACGGTGATGTTACACAGTCGTAAACAGTCTTAGGTTGTTTACCTGGGCTTGTAAATTAAACGTATAACATTTAAGAACAAAGTGGGCAAGTTGCTAATCTATGATAACTTACAATTTGACTATGTTTACGTGAATACCCACCAAGACGGGCAATTTGACATAACAGTTGCTGTGTGTGATACTGCTCCCTATCTCCTATATAGTGTACTATATAGGGTGTTGGCCATTTTGTAGTGGTGTCCAAATTATGATTAATCAACTTTATTCCCTACATTCGTTAACTCATTTATATCCACAATTCACTCTGATTGAGTGTGCATTTGATGTACACTCACCAAAGCACCCTTTCCCGTACTCCAGAATGGAGGAGGGGGGCATAACCAAATAACGTTACAAAATGTTGCAAAACTTCTCTCATAGAAAGCTGCTCAGTTTTTAAATTCGTAAATCCTTTAATTTCCCAAACCAAGTGCTGGTTAATAAGTTAACGATAATGGGGTTGTGAGCACCGGCTCGCTATGTTAATGATAGCCAACAAACATTTACAATCATATTTTGCATGAGCAACCCAGACAACATGTTATTTCAAACTACTAATAATCTACTATTACAATAAAACAGTCACTTTGTTAAATCCATTCATCCATCCATCTCCAACCACTTACTCCTTTTCAGAGTCACGGGGAACCTGTAGCCTATCCCAGGAGGCATCGGGCACAAGGCAGGGTACACCCTGGACAGGTTGCCAGTCCACTTTGTTAAATTGCAGTGTTAAATTTTCCATAAAAGTACTTTCTTCTGAAACAGTTGGATAAAATTTTGTACTGCCACAAAAAGTTCACGGAGCAGAGCTTACGGTCCCATAAAATCACCTATGAATCACCTGTTATGGACAAATTCTGGTATAATATAGTAATACAACTGTCAATAAAAAAAAATATTTCTGTTTGTTGGAAAATCATACCACACTGCTCAGATATTCCACCACTGACAAACGCTGATTAAACATGTTCAGCTGGTGAAAACAAATGCTGACCAATGCTAACAGGGTTAACACACTGATCTGACTTAACTCGACAAATGTGTTTTTTTGGAGTTGGTTGGCATCTGTCGCTGCAGTGTGAACTAGACTTTACAGAACATTGGCTAGTGTGGTAATGCCTATTGGAAGCTTAGCAATAGATTTCAACCTCTCGTTGTCTAACGCATCCCATATGAATTGCTGGTCCAACAACCATGAGAGTGCGCTATTCGCCAGATATTCAACAGCCGTACGTCCAGGCATTTGTGAAAAGGCAATATAAAGCTTCTTGAGGAACACAGCCTTTAAGCCATGATACTTTTCCACAATCTCCTCATAAGGTTCTGGCAGCTCGCACAGGCACACGGACACTGAGGGGGAGAAAAGAGAGCATCTAAAACCATTCAGAACTGATCAGACAACATGGTACTAGAAGTTTATATGTGTACAATTTTTGCATGTGTGCAAATATATTACAAATATACTGCATCATGTTGTCACGATTCCCCCTGTTGGCCAGCTTTGTCACTGCACCATGGCTGGATCTGGCGCCCTCTGGTGGCCGAACACTTGCAGTGACTATCCTCAGTGTGCCGGTGGACTCCATTTCCCAGCAGCCACTGCTGATCACGTGGGTTCACTCAGGGTCACATGGATTCTGGCACCTGTGTCTTTTTTTGGTTAACGAACACTGGGGGTGTATATATAGTGCTAGTAGAGCACATAGTTTTTGTCTTTCGTTGTGTGTGAGAATGTGTTCAAACTCCTGTCACAGTGCTTAGGTAATCAGCCGGAGAAGTAGGCTTTATTCCTCGTTTATGTGCCTGAGAAGCAGGTTTTGTTTTCATGTTTATTAGCTGAAGTATTTTTGTTCCTAGGCCTTTTTCAGGGTATCGTGCTGGTACTTGCTTTATTTGTGTTGACCTGAGAATTTACCCAATAAATCAGCGAAAGCCAGTCTGCGCTTGTTTCTGCCTCATTCAACCCAGCGTGACACATGTATTAAACTTGTATTCAAATTTGGACTTGCATGCACCGAATGTTCTGCAACCGAAATTATTCGGCCGAAAATAGCAAAAAAAAAAGAAAGAAAAAGGCATTTTCGGTGTTCAGCCGAATAAGTGAAAAGGCCAAATAAATTTGACCGAACAATGACGTGTTTGATGATGTGACAAAATAGCCTAGCAACCAGAGTGAGACGCGCGAATGTCATGACCTCGATGAGGGGGCGTGCACATGCACAAGCTCTTCGGATGTTTACTGTGGACAGTAAATGTGCATGGACGTGTGTTTGTTTTGTTTCTGTTCCGAGGTATTCTATCACGTCGTGAGAAGTAAGGGAGTAGAGTATGGAAGCCGGTAAAGACGTATGTATTTAAGGGCAGGCAGACAAATCCAAATCGTAATCCAAAAAACTTAGTCAAGACAGGCAAAGGGTTATCGTGCTTTCGGCCAACATGTACTGTGACATTCTGAAGCAAATGTCTCTAACATCCACCAGCTCCGTGATGTCATCATGGAGGAGTGGAAGAGGACTACAGTGGCAACCTGTGAAGCTCTGGTGAACTCCATGCCTAAGAGGGTTAAGGCAGTGCTGGATAATAATGGTGGCCACACAAAACATTGACACTTTGGGTGCAATTTGGACATTTTCACTTAGGAGTGTACTCACTTTTGTTGCCAGCGGTTTAGACATTAATGGCTGTGTGTGGAGTTATTTTGAGGGGACAGTAAATTTACACTGTTACACAAGCTGTACACTCACTACTTTACATTGTAGCAAAGTGTCATTTCTTCAGTGTTGTCACATTAAAAGATATCATCAAATATTTACACAAATGTCAGGAGTGTATTCACTTTTGTGAGATACTGTACATGGTTTGCCTTTAAGCCTTATATCAAGCATCTCATACACACACACACACACAAACACACACATACACACACACACACACACACACACACAGGTACACAACTAGGTAGTCATTTCTCCCCCCAAAGTCCACTGTCAGTGTGGAGGTGTTCATGTCTGTGCAGTCACTGACCTATGACCTCAATCTGAACTATGCACTTTGCAAAGGAACGAATAATTATTTTTTATTTATTGCATTGTGTCTTAATAAGCACTCTTTTTTGATAGCTTGCATTTTTTTCCAATAAAGTTGGTTTAATGAAACAGTTTCTTACTGATGCTGTGTGTTTCTTCTTCAGCTAGTAATAGCATTTACTGTTAATAAATACTTAAGCTCTGAACCAGGGGCGATTCTAGTCTGTTGGGACCCTAGACCCTAAATTCTCAACGGGCCCCTCCAACCAGCGTTCATCACTATTACGTTGTAAATAATCTGACACCAACCAACAATGTACACAATCTAAACTTTTGTATTTATTTCAAATTTTCACATTAGTACAATTTTAAATCTATAAATACAAAGAACAATAAAAACTTAAATAAATAACTAACCCGCCAGGGCCATGTGTGTGCGGAGTTTGCATGTTCTCCCCGTGTGTCCTGTGAAAGTTTTTGGTGATGTCACTAGCTTTTGTTTGGAGGTTTTTCTTCACAACTCTCACAATGCATCTTTCATCAACTGCTGTTGTTTTCTTTGGCCAACGTGTTCCATGTCTTAGTCTCCAGTGGTTTCTTTCTTTTTTGTGACATTTTCCCTCTTTTCTAAGATTCAAAATGGCTGGCCTTTCTCCCATAGACAGCTGCCTGGTCTACATATTGGTTTATCTTTTATAACAACAAATGTAGTCATCACAGGTGAAAAGTAGGGCTCAAACCAAGCATAGACATTCAGAGCTATTAATTCTTTAAACAATCAATTTAACAGGACACACCTGGGCAGCAACAAACACACATCAGTCACATATTCCAAAAATTTTGATCACTTGAAAAACTGGGGGGATTAAAAAAAATGTGCCATGTTCTAAGTTGTTTAACAGATCTAGATGTAAATATGTGTACATAAAATACAAAACTATGATCTGTCATATCATATTTATCTTTTGATCTCAAACCCAAATATCTTCAATGTTCAAATACAACAGAATTGGCCTTGCTGTTCCAATACTTTTGGAGGGAACTGTAGCACATAATGAATAATAAATGACTCACTTAGTTTCAGTAACTGCTTAATCCTTGTTAGAGTAGCTGTGCATCTGGTGCCTATCCCAAGAACACTGGGTGTGAAACAGGAACGCACTCTTTATGTGACAGTCAGTCACAGGGCATCATGCACACAACATTCACGCACACCTATGGGAATATTATCTTAGCCAGTCCACCTACTGGCAGGTTTTTGGGAGAACATCTACAGAAACTCCTAATAGACAATCACCCAAACTCAGAATTGAATCTGGGACTGTGGACCTGTGAAGCGATAACACTACACTCTGCAATAAAGCTTGGAAGGAAGTCACAGTTATTGTAGATTACATTTTTATACAATTGTAGATTGCAATGTTAGATATGGAAAAAAAATTCCACCAATAAGAAACATTTGTTTTTGTTTCTAATAGTGTGGGTGGTGGTACAGTGGATAGCATTTCTGCCCCTCAGCTCTAAGATCCCAGGTTCAATCCTGAGCTTGTGGTACTGTCTGTGTGTGGAGTTTCTGTGCATGTTCTCTCCATGTCTGAGTGGGCTTTCTCTCAAAAAACATGTAACCCTGACAAGGTTAGAGTGAATGAGTCATGTAGCATTAATTATGCTCATATATAGCTCAGTCAGCTTTCTGATAATGGTCTATTAGTTAGGTGAACTAAACAAAAATAGCTAATACAACACAAACTATATTATTGAACCAAATAGCTGTATATGGTGAATATAAAACCAATTGGCACAGCTTTCCATTTCTTTTTAATCGAGTTTCTTTTTACTCTTTTTAATCATCAGATTTTCACACAAGTCCTAAAAGTAGACAAAGAGAACCCAATTAGACAAATTGGAAAAAAAAAAAAAAAAACATTATACGTGGACATTAATTTATTGAGGAAAATTATCCAATATTAGATATCTGTGAGTGGCAAAAGTATGCAAACCTCTATAATTAGCAGTCCATTTGAAGGTGAAATTAGAGTCAGCTGTTTTAAATTAATGACATGACAATCAGTTGTGAGTGAGTGCCCTGTTTTATTTAAAGAACAGGAATCCATCAGAGTCTGAGCTTCACAGCACATGATTGTGGAAGTGTATCATGTCATGAACATAGGAGATTTCTGAGGACCTCAGAAAAAGAGTTGTTGAAGCTCATCAGGCTGGAAAAGATTACAAAACCATCTCCAAAAAGTTTGGACTCCACCAATCCACAGTCAGACAGATTATGTGTAAATGGAGGATATTGAGATATTACCCTCCCCAGGAGTGGTCGACCAACAAACATAACTCCAAGAGCAAGACCTGAAATAGTCTGTGAGGTCACAAACTTCTAAGCAACTAAAGTATTCTCTCACATTAGATAATTTTAATGTTCATGAGTCCATCATCAGGAGAACACTGAGCATGAAGGATGTGCATGGCAGGGTTGCAAGGAGAAAACCACTGTTCTCCCAAAGGAACATTGCTACCCTAGTACAGTTTGCTATTGATCATGTGGACATGCCAGAAGGCTATTTTAAAAATATTTTGTGTACAGATGAGACAAAATAGAGTTTTTGGTTTAAATGAGAAGCGTTATGTTTGGAGAAGGGAAAACACTGCATTCCAGAGGAACCTTGTGAACATTTTTATGCATGCTGAAAAAAATTGGGTGCTATCGGCTTCAATTCGTGTAATGTGATCAGTTGAATGAGTACATTTGGTGATCTACATGAAGTTGACAAATCAGGAGATGGGGAAAACCCCAGAAGTATAAAGACAAAGATGGGACATTAAACATCATCATGTTGAACCGGAAAACTTATCTACTACAGTTTTATTGTGCTTATACTTGTGCTCTTACAAACTATTCCAACACAAACTTTCCAACTTGTAGCTTTATCAATTTAGAGTATTTTCCAATTGTAGTTTTGTTAATTAAAGATGGAAAGAGTTGGAAGCTTCGTGATGGTGACGTGGAAGTCATTAGACCGTGGTGTAGTTTGTTTATAGCTTAACTTTAGCTTTTTTCTTCTGGCCATTGAATGTGATTGAGAGATATTTAACATATTGAACATATTCAAATTTGACATACTGAAGATTATATTTTAGTCAATTCATTCCTCAAAACATCCATATTGTCATACTCAAACAGTCATATTTTGTTTTTATTCTTTATTAATGCTGCACAAATGTTGACTTTTTTAATGCAAGCACAGGAGAGCATCATAATATACAGTTATGTACATTACAGGCTTATGATCTACACCTGCACATGACTACCTTTATCATTGTTATCTCTTCTGTTGTAATGATATACCTGCTAAGGCCATGACGGATTGCACATCTGATTTCTGGGAAATTGAGAAATGAATAGCTAAAGCTAAAGCATCTCAGGCAGCACAGTCAGAGGTCCAGGGAAAGTGGTTGGAGGTCACGTGGCCTTGATTTTAATGTTGTTCAGAAGGCAGGACTGTATCCAGCACGGGTTTGATGTTGTTGATGGCAGTGTCCAGGTAAATGCCAATGTAGGGACGCAGGTATTCACCATAGGTGCCAAGAGCAGCCAAACGTGCCTTTTCTATAACAGGCTGTAGCTCCTCCAAAGCAGCACTGAATTTACCACAAATACAAACAAAAAAAACAGTTTGTTCACCTGGGTGCACTGTTAAAAACATGTTGTAGTGACATTTCTGATTAAAGAGTGAGTATACACCTAAAAATATATTTAAAAAAATAATTCTATAATGATTTGTATTAGAATGTTCAAAAATAGTACCAACAGTTAAAATGAGCCAGCAGAGTTTGGACAACGCATTTTAGACACCCAACAATATCCCATATTTAACAATAGTGTAGTGCTTAGGTCTGTTAGTGTTCCTCACAGAACATTGGGTTAGTGATTTATGGCCTAAAAACACTGTCACAGATACTCACGCAACCAGCTTAGAAATAGCTTGCACCCTCTCATTTTCATTGACATGCTTTGCGATTTCCTTGGCCTTCTCCCCTGTGATTGTGCCCTCAGCCAGTTTCTCAAAGGAGGCATGAGCATTCCCATAGGCGACAGCAAGCCTCTTGAGGAACACACTCTTTAAACTATCATACTTATCCACAAGCTCCTTATCAGGCACTGGCTCCGTGCACAGGCTCAAAGACACTAAGGGGGAGACAAGAAAGCATCTAAGACCATTCAGTGCACTGAATTATCCACTGTTTGGCATAATTTGTATCAACAGGAACAAACAAGTTCCTCCCTGTTGTTAATCTTTCTTATTTTCTTTTTCTTTACTTTTATATGTATGCTAATAAAGCATGTTAACCCACATTTTTTATTGATGATCTGTTAATAAATTTGTTTACATGCACATTTCTTACCCTGGAGTGCAACAATGAGAGCTAATGCCAATTTCATCTGGAAAAAGAAGGAACAAAAAAAAAAGAAACAGACATAAGTAGACATTTAAGACCTTTTTGACAAATGCCAAAGGGAGCGTGTACCCTATAAACCACTAATTTGGTGACCACAGGTTTTCTCAAATTGTCCAACTGATTGATACTGCTTTCTTTTAGTCTATTAATATGTTTAAGTATCACAATTACACGATTACACCAAGCCACATAGGTAACCAGATGCATCTAAAACTGCATCTTGTGTAACAATAATATGGAACAATTGAATATAGCAATATGAATTTCATATAAATATGCATTACCTTGTGACAGTATGGATCCTGATGAGAGGGAAACTCAAAGAACAGCAAGGCTGAAGACGACTGCACCACCCTGCACATATGCTCTGCCTTTAAGCCCTATATCAGTCTGACCCTGTGACCAAAAAAACGTCATCACCCACACAGACACACAAATACACCCACACACACAGAGGTACACAACTAGTTAATCAAATTTTGCCTATCTCTCTATCTTGCTCTCTCATGCATTCACAATCACCCGTTCACTTATCAAACACAAACACCCCCACAGGAGAACCCACTGTTGTAGATACATGCATCCTCACATTCATTTGCCCACCCAAAGTCCACAGTCAGCGTGGAGGTGTTCATGTCTGTGCAGTCACTGACCTATGACCTCAAATCTCCTCTATGCACTTTGCAATGGAATTAATTATTTATTTTTATTTATTGCATCATGTCTTAATAAGCTTATTAAGCTTGGTATAATGAAACAGTTTCTTGCTGATGCTGTGTGTTTCTTCTTCAGCTAGTTATAACATTTACATAATGTTAATAAACATTTTAGCACTGAACCTGGGGTGATTCTAGTCTGTTGGGGCCTTAGGCAAAAATTCTCAGCAGGCCCCTCCAACCAGTGTACATCACTATTACGTTATAAATAATCTGACAACAACCAACAATGTACACAATCTAAACTTTTGTATTTATTTGAAATGTTCACATTAGTACACTTTTCAATCTATAAATACAAAGAACAATAAAAACTTAAATAAATAACTAAATGAATTAGAAAGTTGGTTAATGAAACAGTTTCTTACCGAGATTGAATATTGTCTTTCATCTTCAGTTAGTTATAACGTTTACTGTTACATCAGTGCCAGAATTTTAGTGTTTATGTGTGACATAATTATTAATGAAAACTGATGGTAAAGTATATATTTCCTGATGCTATGTTTTATACAAATAGCATAGCTATTATTATTATTGTACTGTGTTAATTGTTCTTGTAAGTTCTTATTTGCTAATGTACTAGTATTAAATGGAAATAGCTTTGTATTTTTTATTAGTGTGACATCATATGTGTGGAAGAGCATGCAAAGCACTTGTGAAAACTCCACTAATGTTTTATTTTTGCATTGTCTGGTTTGATTGTTTAAAAAGTTAAAACAGGGTTATAAATGTTTTTAAAACATTTAAAAACTGCACAAACTTTTTGCTGGATGTGCATGCGAACTACAGATCAGAACTGCTTGATTGCAGATTGCAGCACCATATTATCTCTTCCACATGTTGTACATATTCCAGAATCGATAATCTTGTTCCTTTTTGTGTACATAATGAGCTGAGTGGATAAAAAATATCTGATGTCTGTACAAAGGTGAAAAGATTGCCACATACTACTGAGGCTCTGGGTCAA
The DNA here is from genome assembly GCA_022414735.1 of Noturus placidus. NCBI lineage: Eukaryota > Metazoa > Chordata > Actinopteri > Siluriformes > Ictaluridae > Noturus > Noturus placidus. The sequence goes on from JAFFST010046762.1 coordinate 178,967, forward strand.
TCCTCATGAACTTTCCCCTTAGGGACATTATGTGTCTGTATCCTGTCTCTGCAATCATGATCCTGCAATTATTTGGGGATAATTTTTATTATTATAAATTTTATTATTATATATTTTATCTCAATATCATTCCTCTGAAATATGATATTACTATCTACAAAGATACACGCACAGTACATGTGAATATATGCACATGCACCAGTACAGACAGTGTTAGGAGGTTGTTAAATAAATAGGTCATAAGCTATGCTCAGTGAGCTAGAAAAGTAGTAGAAAGATATGGCACGTAAGCAATATACCATTGAGATAATGTTTTATTTGCCATCATAATACAGAAAAGATGGTGACATTTGAGCACATATTTAATACTGATGTACAGATGCGAATTTCATTTGAATAAAATATGTCATTTCAAGATAGTCTCATGACTAATTTACTTAGCTATGTGCTTGCAGTTTGTGGCTACTTCACACGGTATACAATGAACCACTCATTCCATGCATCCAGAAGGCATTATTGATTCGTGTTGTGTTGCAGATATTTTGTCACTTCAAGCAAACCCAGTGCTGGATACTTTTTCTTTGAGTTTGTCCCAAAATGAGCTTGCTGACTCTTTAGCCCACTCAATGTATGGGTCAGTCACAGGCTTCACCTGGTCCTCATAGTACATTTGAACGTATTCAACAGCTGTGCTGCCAGCATTCACAACCCTCGTCTTCAGGTCCCTGCAGACACACACACACACACACACACACACACTTGCATATATGCATCCAATCTCAAAGGAATTTTGTTTTTTTTTTTTATTTCTGGAAAATTCATCAGTACTTCATTGTATTGTATAATTAGCTGTGGACTAATTTGATTTAACAACAGTTCTGATAGTGCTCGGTTCATACGTGTATGCCACTTTGGCCCTCTCTAGAAGTCTTTCGGATTTAGTTGCATTGGCTGAAATGTCTGCCATGGTCCAGCATACTGTAAATATATTACAAGAAATTATTTAGATGATCAAACTCACAGAGGAATCCAGCACGCCATGTGATTTCTCTCATTTACTAATGATTCTTGTAGATATATTAGATATATCTACAGTGCTACACTTTGTTTTGTTACACCCCATCATCTTTGATATAATGTAATTTCTGTTTTTGAATACATACAATGTATTTTATTATTATTATTATTATTATTATTATTAATAATAATAATAATTATAATAATAATAATAATAATAATAATAATAATAATAATAATAATAATAATCTTTATTTATATAGCACCTTTCCAGAGCTCAAGGACACTTTACAATAGCAATACAATAATACATAAACAATGAACAATCATGGACAAACACAAAATATGAAAAAACAATGAATAATCAAACACAAAAAAATAAAAACACAGTACAAATAGTAAAGTCACTGAGAGCAAAATGCATAGCAACACTTTAGGACAAATAACGCTGAGAAAACAGATAGGTTTTAAGTTGAGATTTGAACTCGAAGATGGATGTGATGCTGCAAAGAGTCAGAGGGAGTGAATTCCAGATTTTGGGTGCTACAACACTGAAAGACTTGCTACTCATTGTAGAGAGACAAGATCTAAAGACAGAGAGGTGTCCAAGCCCAAAGGACCTGAGAGAGCAGGTCGGGTTGTAGGGGAGAAGCAGTGCACTAAGATAGCAAGGTGCCAAACAGTGAAGTGAATTAAATGTAAGCAGGATTATTTTATATTTAATGTGAAATGAACCCGGTAGCCAATGCAGTTCAGACAGGATTGGAGTAATGTGAGCTGAGTGATTGGTATGTGTAAGAATGGATTTTTTTTTTAAATAGCAAACTAAACAAATATTCATGAAGTAAGCAAACCACAAACCTTGTAGTACAATGACCACAGCAAGCAGCACAAACTTGGACATCTGTTAAAGAACAACCATGCCAGTTAAACAAATTTATGTTGACATTATGTTGCATTATAAAATGTTAGTGAATTGAAATAGCAATTAAATACACGTAAATACCGTAACAAATTGAGATAGAAGACTATCTGGATCAAGTGCTCACTAAGCAGATCTGGCAGAGTGTATATCAGTGTTTTTATGGTGAAATACTTTTTGACATTTTCCGGTTCCTTCAGTTAAAAGGTGGTGTAATCATTCTGCTTTGAATTAACATTCAGAGAAATGGATTACTGATTGTTTAAAAATTCTTGTTTACCATGATAGGGATTACAGCAGCAGCATAGTCCGTTTAGTCCAATTGATTTTCACCATGCTGTTAGTTGCATGGTCTCATCTGACTGTTCAATTGTTGACTGTCTGGTGCTGAAGAAATAAGTTGGAGAAATAAGTATTGAGCACATCAACATTTTTTTCAGTAAATATATTTCCAATGAGGCTACTCACGTGAAATTTTCACCAGACACCAGGATTATCTGAAGAAACTGGAAATATAAAGAATTCACAACATTAAAGTCCATAAATAGAGTTATGTGTAATAAAGAGGAATGACAGGGGAAAAAGTGTTAAACACACTAACTGAAATTTATTTAATACTTAGTGGAGAAGCCTTTGTTTTTAATGACAGCTTCAAGACGTTTCCTGTATGAAGAAATTAATGGGCCGCAGTATTCAGGTGTAATTTTGGCCCATTCTTCTAAATATATTGTCTTTAAATCTTGATCAATTGGATTCAAGTCAGGTGATTGACTGGGCTATTCTAACGCCTTGATTTTTTTTTTCTTTCTGAAACCAATGCAGAGTTTCCTTTGCTATATGATTTGGACCATTGTCCTGCTGGAAGGAACATGCACATCTCATCTTCATCATCCTAATGAATGGCTGCAGATTGTTCTCAAGAATCTCCTGGTAAAAGGCTAAAAAAAACTTCAGTGTTGGTATAGTGTTTTAAGGGTGATGTGAAGTGCCAATTCTTCTCCAAACATGGTGTGTAGTATGACAGCTAAAAAGTTACATTTTGCTCTCATCTGACCAGACTACACTCTCCCAGTATTCTATAGGCTTGTCCAAATGAGTTGTAGCACAACCTAAAACAACGTAACGTGCCTTTTCTCTAGTAATTGTGGGGTCTTTCAGGGTGAGCTTGCACAGAGGCCATGGCAGTGGAGTGCATTGCTTATTGCTTCTCTGTGACAATGGTACCTGCTGCCTCCAAGTGTTTCTGGAGCTCTTTCTGAGTGGTCCTTGGCACTTGGGCGACTCTTCTCACTATTCTTCGGACTCCCTGGTCAGAAATCGTGCTAGGAGCTCCTGTCCATGGCCAACTGATGATAGAGTGATGGCCCCAATGGTGCTTACTGGAAGATTGAGAAGTTTTGAAATACATCTGTATCCAATTCCATCAATATATTTTGCAACAATAAGGTTGTGAAGGTCTTGGGAGAGCCCTTTGCGTTTACCCATCATGAGATGTTTCCTGTGTGACACCTTAGTCATGAAAAGCCTTTTTAAAGACCATCAATTTACTAACCCAGTTGATATTAATTTGCACAGATAGGAGGGATAATTACTTTCTAATTACTTACAGATTTCAGCTGGTTCGTTGCCTTGATGAACTGCTTTTGCTTAGCGTGTTCAATGCTTTTTTCCTGTGTCATTCCACTTTATTACACATATCTTTATTTATGGACTTTAATGTTGTGAATTCTTTATATTTGTGGATTTCTTGAGTTAATACTGATGTTCGGTGAAAATTTCATGTTTCCTCATTGGAAAAAAGTCTTGACGTGTTCAGTACTTATTTCCTCCACTGTAAGGACTAATTTGCAGTTATTGATCTATAAATGCATTTTTTGGGTATCACTGAAAGAGCTTATAGAGGTGTCTTCATCTTCACATGAGTTGATGTACAGGACATGCCTTGTGGTGTGGTGGAATTTGTGGCAAAAGGTGAATTATGGTCCGAAAGCAATCAGCCATATTGCTAATAATTATCACCACATTTGTTTAATAGCCAAACTGGCTTTGTGAAAACGTCAAATAAGTTAAAATAAGTTATTTTAATCAATGGCATATTTTTTTCCAGATCAAGTAGAAGAATAAATATGGAATCACTTTGTAATTTGCATTTCTAAAACAAAACAGTTAAAAGAGAGTGCTTACAGACATTAAAAGTGATATAAAATGTCAGCTGTGAACCGTACCGTCAAACTTCTATTCCGTACCGTCTATTATCTGAAGCAAAGATGCAATTCACAGGTGTGCCCCAGTATGACAAAGCTAGGTGTCAAGGAACAGGGTAACAGGTGTGAAGGAAAGTATGCATGGTCTGCAGATGGGCCTCAGCGATCTGACACCATGCATAAACTTAGAAGTTGGAGGATGTTGCCCGAGAGAGGCTACCATCAATAGGGGCATGGCTGACCAAAAATGTGGCCACATAGACCCTAATTGTAAAAGGAGCCAGCCCTGCTGAGAAAGGTCCCCATAAGAACTCCAGGACTGTAGCTATTTTGCAGTTCACTGGGTCTAGCTGATATTCCTCATACCATGTGACAAAAAGTTACCACTTGAGCTCATACAATTTCCTCGTGGAGGGTGCTCTAGTGTTCACCATGATTTCTACAACCTCAGTTGCGAGTCCAGAATCTATGAGCTGGTGCACCACAGGGACCAGAACTACAGTTTCCATAGTTCTGGCCAAGGGTGATAAATAATCCCTCTGGCTTGACACAGTGGTTCCCTGTGGATGGGAATCTCCCAAGGAGTGCCGTTCAGCAGGGATATTATCTCAGAGAACCATTTAGACAATCTTGGTGAACTTTCACTAGAACTTGCGGGAGCAGAGCGATCATGGGGAAAAACATACAGATGTGACCTCGGCCATTTGTGTACCATGGCGTCATGGTGTGGGAGGAGTGAGGGTGAACCACAGCGGCCAGTGTGTTTCTCCTCGGAGGTGAACACATCCACTTCTGCTTGGCCAAACCTCCACCATATGGACTCCAGCACTTGTGGACGGAGCCTACAGTCCCTGGGCCTCAGCCCTTGCCTCAACAGGATGTCTGCCCCCACATTCTAGTTGCCCAGAATGTACATTGCACTCACTGACAAAAACTTTCCCTCTGCTCAGAGAATAATAAGTGGTGCCTGCCTGAACAGGAGGCGTGAACATAATCCTCCCTGGTGGTTGATATATGAGACCACCACGGCATATATGTCACAACTAACACATGGTAACCTCTCAGTTGAGGAAGAAAGAATTTCAGTGCCAGAAATACGGCCCTCATTTCTAGGCGATTTATATGCCACAGCAGATGAGGGCATCTTGAATCTCTATGTCCGAAGAGTACAGTTCAAATGACGCAGATCTGAAATTGGCTGCATACTCCCATTTTTTTTGCAGACCAGGAAATAATGGCTTTAAAAACCTCCTTCCCTCAGGGAACAGGGTACATGTTCTATGGCCCCTTTGTCCAAGAGGGATCTTATTTCCTGTGCTAATGTCAGCTTTGTGCTGACTGCTGTGGTGAGCACACCTCTGAACCGGGGATGGTCGAGCTCTGAACTGGACCCGGAGAGCCGGACCCGGAAAACAGAGCAAGAGATAGAGCAGGGCTCATCTCCAACTCCTCTTCCAGATCCATTCGAGATGCCCAGGACTTCAGCCATGAAGAAGAGACAGAAAAGTAAAAAAAAAAATGATTTAACTTTTTTGAAAAAATAGAGAGGAAATGAAGAGTCTTTTTGTGAGCGTTAAACAAACATTTACATTTACATTTACATTTATTCACTTAGCAGACGCTTTTATCCAAAGCGACTTACAAATGAGA
>JAFFST010046762.1:190933-204126 GCA_022414735.1 Noturus placidus
TAAACATTCCTAGGTGGGGTGGGAGGGGCTGTTATTGGGTTAAAAATATTGATTCTGTATTGATATATTTTGTTGTACTCTGAAAAGTGTATAAGAATCAATAAAAAAAATTATAAATAAATAATGAAGAGCATCAACAACACTTTTTCTGAGGTCCTCAGAAATATCCTTTGTGCCATTATACACTTCCACAAACAAGATAAGACATTGATAGATTCCTGTTATTTACATAAAATAGGGCCCTAACTCTCACTTGATTGTCATTCCATTGATTGAAAACACCTGACTCTAATTTCACCTTCAAATTAACTGCTAATCCTAGAGGTTCACATACTTTTGTCACTCAGATATGTAATATTGGATCATTTTCCTCAATAAATAAATGACCAAGTATTATATTTTTGTCTCATTTGCTTAACTGCGTTCTATTTGTATACTTTTAGGACTTGTGTGAAAATCGGATGATGTTAGGTCATATTCATGCAGAAATATAGAAAATTCTAAAGGTTTCACAAACTTTCAAGAACCATTGTAGCTGCAAGAAGACCAAAATTGTTGTACTGGGAGTTGATACAGACATTTACAAACAGATTAATGAGTAGAAGTGGTTAATGGGACTGTGACCCTTATACCAGAAAGACAGATAGCATGCTATTTACATTAGCTTATTGAAATAAAAAGTAAAGAAAAACACATTGTGCAATTAGATCTCTGTCCCCAAAACAACTTAGAGTAGGGATGTTGATTTAACTGGACAAGACTGATGATTATTAACAGAGATCAAATAATGACTTTAACCTGATAAAATCAAGTGGCCTGGTGGGGCTCATTTTCTGAGCCCATACCATTAAAGGGCATGAAACAATATTTGAATTTGCTATAAGATTTATAGTAAATGCCTACTAAGAGACCAATGAACAGAATCTTGTTTATATGCATGTTCATGTTCATGTCATCTGACTCACTTAAATGTGTGATTATCAGTTTTAATTGTTTTCTTTCTTTCTAATTTCAATTTCATATTGAAATCATAAATTGCATAAAATTATATTATTCCAGAAGTGTATGTCTTATGACATATAACTCTCAAAATATTAAATAAATGCAGACATGAGTTAAAAACTGGATTAGTTCTTTTTAATTGTTTGGACATTTTCCAGGATTTATTGGAAATAACATGAAAATGACAATCTATTGTACAGATTATCACTGAGCAAATTGTGTCTGTCAAGCACAACAAGGCTTGTGGACTCAGATGTCACTTATGGCAGGGACTGCAGGGTTTACTCAGGCTTGTTGATCACTTCATCAAACTTCTGCCTAACCTTCTCCAACTGCTCAGTAAACCAGTTCCTGAGGGCAGAAAAATGTCAGTATGTCAGACGTTACCATTAAGAGTGGGCAAGTCACTGTTAAACAAAGCTGGTTGGTTCAAAGCATGAAACATGGCAATGACTGGTCAATGTACAACCACTTGCTCATGTGTGTTTACTTGATCTTACTTAGTCTTGCTGACAATCTCGCTCTCATCAATCTGCTTCAGGACGTTTTTGGTCTTCTCGGTCACGTCATCACCAAATTCCTTGAATTTTGCGTGGAAATTGGCAAATTGCTGCTCAATTGTGGACTCCTCTTGGGCCTCTGTGTAAGGAGAATAAAACCTTTACAAAAACAATTTAACAAAAGCCACAAAGAACTGGAGTCAGAAGGACCAAAATGTAGATGTTAAATGTACATTTTTGGTTCTTACCAGAGTGTGCAATCAACACAAGCATCAAGGTGGCAACAGCAAGGTACAGCTTCATCTTGGCGTTTTTTCTACAAAAAGATTAAAGAGCTATTAGACTAAAATGTGACATAAAAATGACATGAGACAAACATTAATTTTGCTTATACTAGGAGACAATTTCACAAAATTGACATTAAAGCCTCACTATGCTGCCATTCATGCTGCTAGTCAATTAATAATAATCAGCAAACTTAAGAGTGTTTAATAATAGTATACAACGTACAATAAGTACTATGATGACCTACTGCTACTTGAAATTGTATTTTGTAATAGTAGAACATTTGACTGCCAGGATAACCTGCCCACTAGATGTTGCAATAACACAATTTAGCACTTTATAAAAACTATTTATTTAAACAACTTTTTCAATTGATTAAATACTTAATTGTATGGTTAAAAAATAACAGTACTAGCATAAAATAATGTTCCAATGTTGAAATAACAATAAACTAATGTTCCAAACAAGTAAAATAACCAAAATCCCTTATTGATGCACTATGGTACTGATACAGCCAAGACGACTGAGCAAAACTATTTTATATACTGTATAAAATAATAGTTTTTTAAGCCTGAATATAATTGTACCTGTGTTGTTGTCTTCCAGTAGTGTACTGTAGAGAGAAGCCTATTAAGCAGACAGAAGGCGAGACTCTATATAACCCCCTCAGCCGTGCTGACGTCACTGACGGCCACCACCTCTGACCTATCAAGGCCTTTTGTAACGTTTGCAAATTTCTCTTTTAGCCCTATCAACTCTGCTTTTTCATGTATCAGACTTCTCACTTGCATGGGGTGAAGACTGTTTTTGTGCAGTGTGTGAAGTTACATAAGAGCCCACAATGCTTGCTTTTCAGCCCAGTGGATTTAATGGGGTGTGCACGTATTCTTAGTTATAAAAATTAATAACTGTGACATACAGTATCATTAACCTTTGAGACCCATATCTCATGCCCATAGAATACAATATGCTGTTGGCAATGAATGGAGTGAAGTCCACATGTTATCAAAACCAAAAAGGCCTCAAAACTATTTGCTGTAATAGTAATAATAGTAATGTAATAAAAAGAAAGAAAAATGAAAACATGTAACACTAAAATGTTCTTCATAAGTAATAATCCTACATGTTAATCATTATTAAGTCTCATTTTAAATTATATTTGTTACATTACTGTGCACTTAGGGAAATTAATTAATACATCAAAATGATGATGATAAATTACATCTATAGATATAGAGTGGGTTATATCAGTTGGACTTTTTTCATTGGTGTGTATCTGCATGTACTAACATAGGCCAGAGTTCAAGCTACTATGCCATGCAATGTTCATGTGCCACAATGAAGCAGCAAGAAGCAGCAGAAGACTAATCAGAATGACAAAGGCCGATTTAGGCTCTGATTGTATCTGTAGCAGCACAGGTTATTTTACTTGCTGATGTACATAATACAGATGTGGTGGTCTGATTAGTATTATCCCATAGATTCTCACTGACCTTCATCCAAATACCAAACTTGTAATTAATTTCAGTTAATTTATTTCAACACACTATTTAGCTCAAATCTTGGACTAATTTCAAGTAGCTAAATAATATCACCCATTGCGGCCATGCGTTAGTAAAGGGTAGCCAAAGATTGTAGACCTTTGAATGCAGGCATCGGTGAGTACTGGTGATATACTATAGTTCTATAGAAAGCATTTCACAATGTAACATAAAACATACAACAATGTGGTGTTTCTGTAGAATGGTGTTAATGTTGTATTTTAGTTGTGCGTAAATTGTAGTCATCAGTGTCCATGGACAAACAATGGACACATTGTAGCAACCAGTGTGTCCATTCTTACAGCATTTCCAAACGATTGCGTCAGTTTATTTATCTAATGCAGTGTTGTTGTGCATGTGGTGGTCAAAAGTCCACTCTTAAGAAATATGTTCTCATCAGGGTGCTCTTCTTTTCATCAGAATATAATTTGATATGTTCTTTTGATATTTTTGGTATTTGATTTGATATTTTTTCTTTTATGATTGGTAGTAAAATACTGTCCTAAATACCTCTATTAGACTATTAGATTATTCATTTCATGAGGTTTTTGACACTTATGGGACCTTCTTTAAGAAAAAAAACATCCAATCATAATCTTTAACTTCATTTTTTTTGTACAAACTCCCACACACATAAGCTCCCTATATTTAAAAGCATTATACTATGTAGACATCCAGTATTTTTTTTTTTTGTATCTCTTTACTGTACGTGGCTATGCCAAGAAAGCTGACCAAAATCAACACAAAATAAAGAGCATGGCCTATGAGCTCTTGACAACTCCTCCACTTCCTCTGTTTATTCTGTCTTCGTGTTCAGTGAATTCTCTCTGCCCTTGTTTTCTATGATTACGTGACATTTTCATCTCTATTAAGACCTTGATTTCATCATGGCTGTTGTTTAGTCTACTTGAAGTGATAAAAAAAGGTTGTTTTTTTTTTTGTTTTGTTTTGTTTTTTTAAGTGAAGTCTAGACTCTGGGAAAGGGAAGTGAAGCTCTGGGCACATGAGGATGTTGCTGATGATGGAGTCATGCAGTGAGGCTCTGAACTGCAGTTACCTCTGTATTGTGAATATGGAAAGCTGAGGCCAGGGGGAATGAACTGCACAATGAAGAGCTTTCAGAACTTCTTAAAGTACAGCCATTCAGGGTCATCAGCAAGTGATTGTTGGGTCATTCTTTATGAGATTGGAGTTAGACGCCTTTACAATGAGTTTTACTCATGAATATGTAACACCAAGCTGCTTTGCTTGTGTGCTGTTGCCATGTTTTTCACTTTTATTTGTTTGATCACAATTTTTTTGGTGTGTGTGTGTGTGAGAGAGAGAGAGAGAGAGAGAGAGAGAGAGAGAGAGAGAAAAAGAGAGAGGGAGAGAGGGAGGGAGTAGAGAGAGAGATTGTGTGATGCCATTTGAGGTCCTTTGTTTTTTGGTGCATGAAAATTGCAGGTCAGGACCTGCACCAAATGTACCTTAGAGAGGTAAACAAGTGAAGAAAGGTCCCTTTAAAAGACTTCGCACTTCCCTTTATACACAAAACATTCATATGCCAGGAAAAATATCTCAGTGCTGTTTTAGATTTCTAAAACTGCAAGCATATCTGTTTATAGCAGTGGATGTAAAATAACTACAGTTTGAAGTGAGAATTGCTTTGTCGTTCTGGAGACGGAAAATGTCGAGGAGATTCTGACATTTCTTCAGGTTACTGTAGTTCATTCCTCAAAAACTCCTGTGTGCAGGAAAGCTGGGGAGTTTAGACGAAGGCACACAGTTTTTCATAAGAGCACTAGCTTGCAGAATGTTTGCAGTGTCCTCATTATCCCTCCAGCAAGTGATCTAATCCCAGAAGCTCTTCAGTGAAAAGGCATTTTAATCTTATTAATTTATTAATTTATTTATTAGAGATGCTGCCATTAATTAGAGGAAAAGGATTTTAGGAAAGTATTTTCTCTGTATTCCTGTAATAAATTATCTTTTATATGCTCAGATTCTTTTCTCCTCTTATTGTTGTATTAACAAATTGATTTTTTTTCCAAAAATAGTTTAATAAATAGTAGCATCTGAAACCATCCTTCTATATATCAGTAGTTTAAGTAGTTTGTTGTGTTGTTTTTAATATTAAATTAATTCTTTTGATGGAGAGAGACGCATCTACTGGCATAAAGTCACACTACATGTTGTGTGTGTGTGTGTGTGTGTGTATGTGTGTGTGTGTGTGTGTGTGTGTGTGTGTGTGCATGCACATGTGACAGAGATAGGAAGGATTATAGTGTACAAAAGCAAGTCTGATTCACATAAATAATAGGAGAGCATGTTCCTTTATCCTGGCAGACATGCAGGCAGCCCACTGGAATGTGTGAGCAGCTCTGAACACGCCCCGAGAAGCAATAAGAATGAGAGAAAATGATTCTGTGAAGGGTTGTGGCTAATGTCAACGTAATGGCCATCCGGTTGTGGTAAGCTTCCACATGTTCTAGTCCAAAAGGAAATGTAGAAGGAGATGTTTTTGAGATTTGTGCAAAGGACTTTGAAATAGGTGCATGAAATTGAGATTGACATAACATGATTTTTTTTTTCTTTCATGTGTAATGCTTGCTACTAAGAATTTTTTCTTTTGTCATAGTGACAATGGAAATTTTTTTTAAGCTGCTTTGCTTGGAATGAATTATGAAGTTTTGCAGAAACAGGTTTTCATGGATGGTATAAAGAAATGCTGATCAGAATCAAAATCAGTATCATTTAGCCAAGTAAAATTCAACGAGGAGTTTGTAGCTGCTCAAATTGACATGTACATTTACCAAACAGCCATAACATTAAACCCACTGACAAGTGATGTGAATAACACTGATTATTACATTACAATGGCATCTGTCAAGAGGTGAGGATATATTAGACATCAAGTGAACAGTCCACTCTCAAAATTGATCTGCTGGAAGCAGGAAAAATGGGCATAAGAATCTGAGCAACTTTGACAAGTGCCAAATTGTGATGGCTAGACCGCTGGGTCAAAGCATCTCCAAAACTGCAGGTCTTGTGGGCTGTTCCCGGTATGCAGAGTTTAGTACCTACCAAAAGTAGTCCAAGGAAGGACAACTGGTGAACTGAAGACAAGGTCATGGGCACCCAAGGCTTACTGATGCACTTGGGGAGTGAAGGCAAGCCCATTTTGTCCGATCCCATAGAAGAGCTACTCACAAATTGCTGAAAGTTAATGCTGGCTATGATTGAAAGGTGTCAGAACACACTATGCATCGCAGCTTTGGGGCTGCGTAGCAGCAAATTGGACAGTGTGCCCATGCTGACCCCGGTCCACCTCTGAAAGCAAGTAGAATGGACACATGAACATCAGAACTGGACCATGGATTAATGAAAGAAGGTTTCCTGGTCTGATGAATCAAGTTTTCTTTTACATCATGTGGATGTCCGGGTGTGTGTCTGTCACTTACCCGAGAAAGAGATGGCATCAGGATGCACTATGGGAAGAAGGCAAACCAGTGGAGGCAGTGTGATGCTCTGGGCAATGTTCTGCTGGGAAACCTTGGGTCCTGGAATTCATGTATATGTTACTTTGATATGTAACAACTAACTAAACACCGTTGCAGATGAAGAACACCCCTAAATGCAAACGGTATTCCCTAACAGCAGTAGCCTCTTTCAGCAGGATAATGCACCCTGCCACACTGCAAAAATTGTTCAGGAATACTTTGAGGAGCATGATAAAGCATTAAAAGTGTTGACTTGGCCTCCAAATTTATCAGGTCTAAGCCCATTCAAACATTTGTGGGATGTACTGGTCAAACAAGTCCGATCCATGGAGGCCCCACCTCGCAACTTACAGGACTTAAAGGATCTCCTGCTAATGTCTTGGTGCCAGATACCACAGCACACTTTCAGAGGTCTTGTAGAGTCCATGCCTCAATGGGTCAGAGCTGTTATAGTGGCACAAGGGGAACCTACACAATATCAGCCAGGTGGGGATACTGTTATGGCTGATTGGTGTATAAGTACAAAACTATTCAGATTGTAAAATAATAGCATTAGATCTGAATATCTACTACGAATGTGCAAAATACACTATTAAGTGTAATTACAGTAACTGTATCGGGGTGGCTGTGGCTCAGGTGGGAGAGCAGGTTGTCCACTAATCGTATGGTTGGCGGTTCGATTCCCGGTCCATATACTGAAGTGTCCTTGGGCAAGAAACTGAATCCCAAGTTGCTCCCGATGGCAAGTTAGCACCTTGCATGGCAGCTCTGTTACCATTGGTGTGTGAGTGAGTGTGTGAATGGGTGAATGAGACACAGTGTAATCACAATACATGCATGTCACACATTTCCTGTGACTAATTGATTATTCTAATAATTACAAAACCAGGGAGAATATATATTTCAGATAAAGGTGCACAAAAGGCAACATGACCTGTAATCTTCCAGAAATAGAAGATGTGTGCAGGGGATTATAGCCACTAGGTTACTGCCTGTACATGTCTGATTATGTAAGCCTGGAAAGACACAAAGGTGGCGTGACAAAGAAAGGTTTGGGGTTGTCAGGGTGTTCAGAATAATATATATATATATATATATATATATATATATATATATATATATATATATATATACATGTAAAATAGTGCAATAAAAGGAATAGAAAAAAACCTTATCATTCTAATCTGTAAATATGAGGCAGAGATCCTTTCACATTTCTTGTCCATCATTGGAGGCAAAATGAAGCATAATTACACACAGGAAACATTTTCTGACCCAGTTCAGACCAACCTTTATGTTTTTCAGTGTCACCCTACAAGTTTAAGCTTGTTCTCCACCTAGTGTTTTTCTTAAAGTAGAACAACAACTAAATTAATTATTGATCTCTGTTTTATCTCTTGACATTTGTATTCAATGATGTGTTCATACAAAATCAAAGTAGGATGTTTGTCAAATGGGGGCACAGTGTCTTAGTGGTTAGCACGTTTTCCTAACACCTCCATGGTTGGGGGTTCGGTCCTTTGTGTGTGCGGAGTTTGCATGTTCTCCCCATGGTCCGGGAAGTTTCCTCCCCCAGTCCAAAGACATGCATGGCAGACTGATAGGAATGTCTGATGTGTGAATGTGTGCCCTGCGATGGATTGGCACCCTGTCCTGCTCCCAGGGATAGGCTCCAGATTCCCCACGACCCAGTAGGATAAGCGGTATAGAAAATGTGGGGCGGCTGTGGCTCAGTCGGTAGAGCGGGTTGTCCACTAATCCACGAATCGTGGGGTTTGCGGTTCGAATCCCGGCCCGGGTGATCCCATGCCGAAGTGTCCTTGGGCAAGACACTGAACCCTAAGTTGCCCCCAATGGCAAGCTAGCACCTTGCATGGAAGCTCTGCTACCATTGGTGTGTGAGTGTGCACTTGTAAGTCGCTTTGGATAAAAGCGTCTGCTAAATGAATAAATGTAAATGGATGGATGTCTGTCAAATTCCATCAGCTTTGGAAGCTTTATTTCACATTTGAGTGTGCCTATTGAATACAATTATGTTGTGAGTGTATGATACAGACCTGTACATAGACCAAAGTTTTCCATCATAATGGATTATTGTTCACAAAGGCAAGTAGTTGTAAAAATGCAGAGAAGTGGAATAAGAAGAAAACACCCAAGATAAATTTGATCCATTAGCCATTTTTATTGCATAGAGGTTCAAAAACAGCATCAAATATTTATTTGAAGATTTTATGATTGAAATGGTGGACAATGTTTCATGAGCTTTGGTTGTACACCTGCTGTCATGCCAAAAGGCACTCCTATATGCAATATAAAGGATCTGAGTAACATGACTAGCCAAGGTTGTTATACTATTGCACTTTAAGAAGTGTTATTTAGTGGATTAATACTGAGAAAGCCCACATGGTGATTAATAAACAGTATTCCATTTTTCATGTTCTTTCCCTTTCTTGTTTCCCTATCAAACAGTGAAGACTATAAAGCATCCGTAACAAATATCTTTAAACTACCATGACCCCCACTTTCTCTCCCTGTGTTTGGTACAATGTGCTCTAATTGTTGGTTTTACAGTGGGCCAGGGAGAGCAGCTGAGGCCTCTTGGATCTTTTCCAAGACATTCTGCAGCTGTTCACGGATCTTCTCAGTGTAAGGATTCAGGAGGCCAGTGAGCTCCTCAATCCGGCCTTCAAGGGAAATGCGCAGGCTGTCGGCGGTCTGCTCCAGCTGCTGTTTCAGCACGTTGGCCTGTTCCTCCAGCTGCTGGCTCACTCCCTGGGTCTGGCTCTGAAACAAGTCGGTTATGCTGCCCAAATTCTGGCCAATGCTTTCTTGCACCTGTTTAGCGTAGGGCTCGAAGTGGGTCTTTACTGACTCAGCATTCTGCTCGCCACGGGACTGCAGCTCCTCCAGGTAAGTGGCCACAACTCTAGAAAAGGTGCAACAATCAATGAGTTAAGGCTTTCAGTTATCCATTTAGATCAAGTCAACTGAACTTATATTTTGATGTGTCTTCAAGATCACTTAGGTCCAGTTACCATGACTTTAAGACACCAATCAGAAATTTCTGACACCGATAAACATAGATTGTCCTCCAAGCAGTAGATATAAATGGACCATTTACAGAAATTGCTACTCTATCTGCTACCATAACAACTACTTAAAGCTCTTGATTCACACTCACTTGCGGATCGACTCGGTGTCTGTGCCCAGGCGCTTCTTGAGTTTACGAGTGTAGGCGTTGACACGGTTCTTGACATCATCTGCATTCTGCTTCAACATGGTCTTCAGCTCCTGAAGGTACTGGGTGGAGCGCTCCTTGGCATTAACCATGTCAGTCTCCAGCTTGCTGGTCAGCAGATCCAGATCCTGCTTCAGCTGGCCAGCATAGGGGCCCAGTTTGGTCTCGATGTCTGCCCTGTACACGTTCAGCTCAGCAAGGGTTTTAGTGATCAGAGTACTAAAGTTGAGAGGAGAAGGGGGACCATGATACATAAGATCAGAGACAATGCAATAGTTGTGGGGAACATTGCAGAAAAGCTTTAGGGGCTCCTGATTTAACTTGTTGGTGACATTATATGATACTTTTACAATCTAGGATATGCAGAATTCTCATTATGAGATGCAACTTAAATGAACAGAGTCGTACAAGATTCTTGTACACATTCATGGTTCTTTGTGTTAACTTACTCAAGTTCCTTGTTGAGTTGGTCACTCTTCAAGTTCTCCACTGCACTATCAGTATGAGTGTTAAGCTCTGAGATGAACTGCCAGAATCGATCCACTGTCTCTTCCCATTTGACCTGAGTCTGGTCAGCCTGGGGCACAGAACGAGTGTGGCAGCCTAAAAGATGAAGAAGATTCAGAAAAAACACGATTGAGCTACTTGTTTAAACATGGCTATAGTGAATGCAGTCTGGTGGAACAGAAGCATTTGTCATCTCCAATGCTGACAAATGGCCCAATTCTATCACATCTGATTAAACCCCAAAATTTTGTTAAATATGTAAACATGTAAATCAATGACAAAAATGGCAAGACTGTGAGTAAGGTTCACAACATTTTTACTATAACTGCTTTACAGTTTAACTAGTGTGCATACTTGTGTGCATGTCTACAAAAGCCAAGGATAAATAAATTAGGGATTTTCTACTTACCAGCAATAATTGCCGCAACAAGTACAAATGCAACAGCCCTCATGTTGATAGACAGACAAGAACACCTAGAGATAGAATGACAGTCAGTGAGTTTCCCCACCATCATAGTTGGGGAGGAAACATTGTAGCTATTCAAAATATCAATTTCAATATTAATTATTATTATTATTTTAAAACAATTATTATTTTTATATAAATTATGCAATTACGATGATTCCAGTCAAAACATTAATGTACTTTTTAGGCTTGCAGAATGCAAAATAAAGAGAACATCAGCACATAGTTTGCAGTATTATCACATCCATTTTCATTTCTTTTCTAAAAGTGATCTAAAGCACTGCACGTGATTAATAGGTGTTGGTGTGGAAAAGAGCCTATGAGCTGTTGCATAATAAATGCAAAGAAAAGTAGTCATGCCATTATTAAAAGCATTTCCCGTTAGTTTAGTATTGCTGGCCCTGTCTTTTTCATACCCACCTAAGAAGTCCGCTTTGCTCCGTGTTATGAGGGATGTAGGTGCGTGCGCTTTTTATACTCTCCGAGCTGCGTTTACAATAGCGCTGATCACGAGACTTTCTCTTCCTTTATTCGGGTCTACAGTCAGCATCACGCACACCAGTGAAAACATGTTGCGCAATGATGACTTTTTTTTTTTTTTCAGAATCTTTCTGAGCACGTCGAGATTTGTTTTTTTTTCTTCTCGGATTTCCCTAGATTGTTCAGTGCAACATATTAAATATTTGCTAAATATTTATTTATTTACTTACTTATTTATTTTTATTTATTTATTTATTTATTTATTTATTTATTTATTTATTTATTTATTTATTTATTTAATAAATCAATCAATTACTGAAAAATTCTAAAAGTCTTTGTGCTTTCTTGTCTAACTTTCCCCAACAGCTCATCCACATCACTCTCTTCTCTGGAATTTATTTATTTATTTATTTATTTATTTGTTTGTTTGTTTGTTTGTTTATTTATTACTAATTAATTAATCAATCAATCAATTACTGAATAATCCTAAAAGTCTTTGTGCTTTCTTGTCTAAATTTCCCCAACAGCTCATCCACATCACTCTCTTCTCTGAACTTTATTTATTTATTTATTTATTTATTTATTTATTTATTTATTAATAAATCAATCAATTACTGATGAATCATAAAAGTCTTTGTCCTTTCTTGTCTAAATTTCCCCAACAGCTCATCCGACATCACTCTCTTCTCTGAACTTTAAATCTTTTTGTAACTTACATACTTTTTCCAGTCAAAGTGTCTGGTCATTAATTCTTCTTAACTGTTGGAGAGCAATGAGTCTGTTAGTCTGGCGCCTTCTGATATTTCGGCTCCAGATTGCTGCCACATTCAAGCAAATCATTAACACATTTATCACCCAATTGCTCTTTTCACATGCAAAATAAAGCTAGTTTACAGTTGAATGCTAGATTAACAATAGCAAGTGCCACCATCACATTCTTTTGTCTACGTCCTGTAATAGTCTTGAAAGATCTGCATACAAGCATGAAGATGGTTTCTGTTCAGGACCATCAGTTATCAATGACAAATTCTTACAGTTAGAGTTAGAATGATTTTTTAATGAACTAGAGTTGGTTTTTATTATTATTATTATTATTATTATTATTATTATTATTATTATTATTATTATTATTAGAGTGTTTTCTAATGCAACAGCTTGATGTTGTATTGTATTTGAAAGAAGGATTGTTCTTTTTTTCTTTTTTCTTTTTTTTTTTTTTTGCTAGGCCTACTTATAACACAATCAAAGTACAACATATTAAATTAGTCACATGGAAGGTCAGGGATTTTTGATCTGGGTTCATGACTGTAAATGCAGCTGATAAGTTAACCTTTGAGTAGTGAGCTGTTCTGATGTCATTGTGCTTTGCAGGCAAATGAGATTAGGATTGTGTTCTTGGTCCTTAATGTTCACAGTGCTCTTCCACATGTCCAAGGCCACTATTTGCACTTAATATGATCCTGCAAACATGTAATCCCTTTCTTGTACATTGCTCTGTAACTCATAAGGTTCACATTCATTCCACTGTCAATCACGCATGATGGCAGTGCAACAAATCGGAGTACTCGATTATGGATTGAAACTTGGTGTTGGCATGGTTAAAAGAGCCTGAAATATTCTGATGCAAGTCTTTAGTATTCTTTAGTGTCCATAATATACTACTTGTGAACTCTCTCTCTCTCTCTCTCTCTC
>JAFFST010046762.1:204146-218047 GCA_022414735.1 Noturus placidus
TATATATTTATTTATTTATTTATTTATTTATTTATTTATTTATGGGAGATTTACAAAGTATTCTACAAATCATACAACCTAATCATCTTGCCCCAGCTTGTCTCTTTCTCCAGGTGCAGCCTATCCCTTTCTCATTATTTCTCAAAGAATAAAACATTTGTTTGGAAGCTTAAGTGAAATTAGATAACACCTTACAACTATTGTAAATGTTTCTCCCAAAGGGACAACCTGATTAAGTTATATCTAGGGGTGTACTACCTGCATCAAACTGTTTAACAGATTCACATAAATGGGATTTTGACAATTACATTTAAAGAAGCCATCAAATAAAATGGTATATCTGGTAAATGAGTATATCTTTCAGAGGTCAAAAAGCTGTGCATTTTTGCGAAAATTCTTCTTTTGAGTTCATAACTTGCTGGTTACAAAGTACCTTTTTCTGTAAAATCTTTGCTCCCTGACTACATGGCCTAAGTTGTTTCACAATATCAAAACATCACTATAAAGCACACCTATTAAAGGTATTAAAGGTTTATATCTTATATAAGAGTGATAACTAAAGCTGAGTGTATTGAAACATGTTTAAACAAGTTGCACTGAATTACATTATCTTCTGCTTAAAGAACTAGGAAATTGCAAACATGATTATCTGTGTAAAATGTTTTAATGAAGAGTGTCAGCAAAAAAACAACAAAAAAAAACTTTTTTTTCAAGACCAAGTTGATGTCATGTTGAGTTGAGGTTGAAGGATGTTGCCCTTCTCACTGTTTTGAAACTTCCCATTACAGAAGCATGTGTTTTCTTGAAATGGGAAGAAAGTTGCAGTTAAAAATATAAATAGGGATATTACCATATATTAGTAATTACAGTGTGTAAAGGTCGGTAGTTTAAAACATCACATGGCATCTCTGGTTATAGACTAACATGCAGTAGCTTTCCATCTGGGAAAACATATCTATGTTATTTTCACCAGAAATATGTGTTTAGAGTAGGTCAGTTCACCAGTTAAAAATGTAATTAATAGGCTAATTTATAATAACTTATTTAGAGATGTGTTCACCTTCTGGGAACTTTAGACAACAGCGGCAGCTGTGGCTTAGGTGGTAGAGCGGGTTGTCCACTAATCGTAGGGTTGGCGGTTCAATTCCCGGCCCACATGACTCCACATGCCGAAGTGTCCTTGGGCAAGAAACTGAACCCCAAATTGCTCCTGATGGCAAGTTAGCGCCTTGCATGACAGCTCTGCTACTGTGTGTGTGTGTGTGTGTGTGTGTTTTTGTGTGTGTGAATGGGTGAATGAAACACAGTGTTAAGCACTTTGGATAAAAGCGCTATATAAGTGTACCATTTACAGCAAGAGTATACTTTGGCTCTTATGTAATATAAGAATATGTTTCATAGGGAAAAAATATTATTTTATATACTATCTGTGCATTGGTTCTATACTTGTACATTTAATCCACTAATTGTAGGGTTGGCGGTTCGATTCCCGGCCCGGTTGACTCCACATGCCGAAGTGTCCTTGGGCAAGACACTGAACCCTAAGTTGCCGCCGATGGTAAGTTAACACCTTGCATGGCAGCTCTGCTACCATTGGTGTGTTAGTGTGTGTGTGTGAATGGGTGAATGAGACACAGTGTAAAGCCCTTTGGATAAAAGCACATTTACCATTTTACATAAGTGCACATTTACCATTTTACCATTTATTTAGGGTGCATGTTGACTTAGTGGTTAGCACTCCACTAACCACTTAGTGGTTACCACACCTCCAGCATTGGGGGTTTGATTCCCGCCACTGCTCGGTGTGTGTGGTGTTTGCATGATCTCCCTGTTTTGTGGGGGTTTCCTCATGGTACTCCTGTTTCCTCACCCAAAGACATGCATGGTAGGCTAATTGGCTTGTGTATGTATAGCGTAGTGTATGAATGGATGTGTTAATGTATTTGTGCCCTGCATCCAGGGTGTACCCTGCCCTGTGCCCGATGCTCCCTGGGATAGGCTCCAGGTTCCTGCGACCAAGTAGGATAAGTGGTATAGAAAAATGATGGAACTATATATTTTAAGATGGTGCTTTCTCCAAGACACATTATCTGGGTAAGGAAGGCTATGGCATTGCCAGAGGTCTCCATCACACAACTATACTTTATCACTCTATATCATTTTAAATCCATCCATCCATCCATTTTCCATACCGCTTATCCTACACAGGGTCACAGGTGACCCTGAAGACTATCCTAGGGAACTCAGGGCTCAAGGCGGGGAACACCCTGGATTGGATGCCAGCCCATCACAGGACACAATTAATGGCAAATATTTTTTTATAATTGATTTGGTCTTTTGTTCACTGGTTTATTTCATGAGACAGGTCAGGTCAAATTTCAACCAAAATACTGCACACAAATTTCACAAATATATTAATACTGTGTAAAGGTCTAAATATACTTACACATGCTAATATATCAGAAGTAAAATAAAAATATATTTAATATTTTCTCAGTTCTCAGTGGAATCTTTATGAAAGTGGAAAACTGTCTTAACTTTGGGTGGCTGTGGCTCAGTCGGTAGAGCGGGTTGTCCACTAATCCACTAATTGTGGGGTTGGTGGTTCGAATCCCGGCCCGGGTGATCCCATGCCGAAGTGTCCTTGGGCAAGACACTGAACCCTAAGTTGCCCCCGATGGCAAGCTAGCACCTTGCATGGAAGCTCTGCTACCATTGGTGTGTGAGTGTGCTCTTATTAGTAAGTCGCTTGTAAATGTAAAATGATATTTCTGTAAAGCTGCTTTGAGACAATGTCCATTGTAAAAAGTGCTATACAAATTGATTAATTATAATTAATTAAATTTTCCATGGTGGTTCTATGAACCCCATATTAAAATTACCTGAATATCATCTTGTCTGTATGTCATAAGACCTTTCAATGAAATCAAGGAGCAACATACAATAATGTGCAAAAATTTTACCCACCCTATTTTTTTATTACAAACTTTGTTATAGATTTCTTTATTTTATGACTTTACATTATGTAGTCAGTACAAAAAAATTGTAGATGCCAAACATTAGTTTTCTAGCACAAAATTAAATCGTTTAATAGTGAAATAGTTTTTTACAGGAAAAAGTTTGTATGTCAATAAAGAAAGCAGCATATTATGTAAAAGACTACTTTTCAGACAACAAACACAATGAAGGCTGCTGGGCTTTTCTGCAAAAATAAGAATCAAGTGCAACTATCAAGTGTGACTGTGTGGCTGGTTCTGCAAGATGCTCAATAAAATGTACCATTTAATTTCCTTATAAAACTGCACAAATTGAACCAGAGACTACTATTTTTAGGGGCCAAGCACCAAAAGTGCATAGGCACCAACTGTATCTGTTATTTTCTTGTTATTCTGTTTCTTCCCCAAAGGCAGTCTGTGGCAGCCCTATGAACTGTAAGTAGGAAAATGATTAAATTTGGCGCACTCATAGATATAACCATGAATAGTATCTGTACCAATTATGGGCATTCTATGACCAACTCTGTAGCGCCACCACTAGTTAAAAAATTCACTTTTCAAATGGTTATAATTGAGGAACACTTTGCCTTAGAGAAAAGAAAGAATAGTCTTCTCATGCTGATCACAATCCATATTTTACATTAAGACGAGTGTTAAATCCAGTGAAGGTTCACATAGGTTGAGACCAAATAAAGTTAGACATTTCTCATATTCTACAGATTTGTATTTGTCCTCGGCTAGTAGCATACTCACAGTAAATGTTTACTCATTATGCAACAATCTGAATGACCATTACTATCTGAATATCTGCAGATTTTTGATCTTACACTTCCACAATGTTTATATAACTCCAGCTGGGAACAGATATCTACTGGGGGTTTATTTAATCCTGTTAATTACATGAGAAGGGAAAGTACCATGTATGTTGTTTGTATGTTGTATGATCACTCATTTTTCGTTCATTACTCTTTGACCAGCCAAACAGCAGTGGGCTTCACCCTTAAAACATATAGATGCCATGGTTTATGCAATCAACAAATACTCATTGTAGGTAACAAATTAGGTCATCATAACAGGTTTGAACTAGCAAAGGTGAATTGCAGTATTAAATGCCTGTAACTTTTGTCCTTTAGATCTAGATCGATATATCAATGTGGTTATTATTATCTGTATGCTGAGAATTAGATTTCTTACACATAAAGGCTTGAGCTGTACCATACCTGGAACACAGGAACAAATTTTCTATAATAAAAAGCTGTACAGTTCTATAATATTTTATATGCAATTCTTGTGCTGTTTGTTTGTTTTACAACAGTTGTATTTGATTAGGATTTGGTACCATAAGGATCCCAACAATATATTTTTTGATATATATAGAGAGAGAGAAGGTGCAAATTCTTGCAAAATAAACTGTGTGCAACAATAAAGTGAAAACCATAATAGTGTAAAACGTATAGGTGCTGGTATGAACTCTTGTAACCCCATTTTCTGTTGTGTTGTGCTCTTATTTGCTTGGCTGTGATTCAGCGCTTAGTTGCGACAGATGTGGGTGCTGTCTGCTTTGTTTCATTTAGAATTATTCACTGTTTTCACATCAGTTTAGCAAATCAGGTCAAAGGGCTCTCAGCTGTTTTGTGTCAGCAAGAGCAGACATCTGAATCTTAGCAGTCATCTTCCAGGCAGCAGCTCAGAATTACTTTCCAGATTACACAGAGATCTCAGAGATATTGGTGACATTCTTATGGGCTTGTTCTCTTCAGGCCCATATGAATCATGACAAACAGCAAAGTTACAATGATTCATATTGAATGAAGAAATGCAACTTTACTATTTAAAGCAACAAAATGAGAAAACTCTGGAAACTTACACTGATCCATTTTCAAGCGAGTTTTGTATTGCAAGCCGAAAGGTTGTTAAAGGTATTAAGAGTGATTATTAAGAGTTATTAAGGTTATTAAGAGTGAATGAAGAAATAAAGAAAATGCACATTTGCTGACGGAAAGAAATAATAATGTGGAGGTATAGACATATAGAGGTAATATTATTTGAATGTCTAAATTGAAGTGTTTATTAAATAATATTTCTGTTATGGTTTTTCATCTTGCCATTACAAAGATACAATTTGATGATAACCTGATCATGCTTTTCTCATAGTAGGTAGTATTGGCATCTGAACTTTCAGTATTTGAATCATAAAGGCATTTTACCTCTCATCTGAAGAGCTTAATCAGTACTGGTGACAAAACAATGTTTATGGTTTACACAGTGGATATGAATTTAACATGACACTGGTGTCCAGAGATAGATGAATTTAACTCCTTTTACAAATCAGTGATCTTGTATTTTCCCTCATGTGTTAGGACATGTGCTCATGGTTGTTTTGCCTGATTAACAGACACTATGATTAGGATTATGACTTGACAGGTAGAGCTGCTTTGTGTGGGGGGATCTCTTGGCATAGAAAAGGGGAAAGGCAGGAACAGAAAACAGACCTGTGGGGACAATTCCTGACATGCAGAGTTTGGCAATGGTTTAAATGTGCATTTTGGTTAATGACCATTCTGGTAGTGACTGCGATGTTGATATAAACTAAATCTGAATCTTACTTACTGTGTGTGTGTGTGTGTGTGTGTGTGTGTGTGTATGTGTGTGTGTGTGTATATATATATATATATATATATATATATATATATATATATATATACACTGTATAGATATATAATTGTCGTTGATCATGCCCATGTTTCTCTGGGGTGTAATTATACAGATGCATACAGTTAATATACGGTAGTACCTTTGTAATCCACCAGTATATGGAATGCCAAAGATAAAAGAGACAACCGGATGTCCTATAAAACCTGAACTATACATGGGATTCCACATGCGCAAGTTAAGAATATAAAGGAGCTTGAAATGTTCTGCATGGAGAGGTGGATGGGTAGAAGATCTTCTGAGTTACGTATGTAACCCTTTTCCCTGAGAAGGGAATGAGACGTTGCATGAGCTCCACACTGTAGGAAGGAAGCACCCTCATGTGTGACCAACATCTAAAGCTTGTGTAACATCATGCATATTGATAGATGCCGTGATAAGGTGACGTGGCAATTAAGCCCGCCGCATGATATAAAAACGTCACCTGTGAACCGTTCTGTCTACCTCTATTATCTGAGGCAAAGACACAATTCACAGGCATGCCCCAGTACGACCAAGCTATGCAACATATTGTTCCCTTCTCCGGGAGCAGGGTTACATGCATAACACAGACGTTCCCTTTCAAAGGGAACTGAATGCTGTGTGAGCTCCATGGTGTGGGAACAACAACACCCACTTTGTCATACTGAGGGTATGGCCTGTACAAAAAGATCAGAGCCTGAGGGTCACTGCAAAACATTAGAGCCCAGGGTGGAATGTATATCCAAGCTGTTATATCGAATGAATGTGCGTTGTGTAGCCCACCCCACTGCAGTACACACATCCTGAAAGGGTACCCCTCTGGATAAAGCCTTTGAGGAGATGAGACCCCTAATGGAATGAGCTCTTATGCCCAGAGGAGTAGAGAGACCGTGCGCCTCATTAGCGATAGAGATTGCTTGCACTATCCATTTAAATTTATTCATTTAAATGTATTCATTTATCCAATTAGGAGATGTTCTGTTTCGACACAGCATCACCTGTACTGTCACCACCAAAGCAGACCAGCAGCTTCTGGCCGGAGCTGTGAACATGAGTACAGAGAGCCCTTACTTGAGGTGCAATATCTCTTGTTCTGGGTGAGGAACGGATGAGGGCAGAAAGCCAGCAACACTACAGGCTGGACAGTAAATGTAGGCACTTTAGGAATATAATCCGGCCTAGGATATACTGTAATCCAGGGTCAAAGTCAAGGCAGGAAGGGGCAACAGAGAGTGCAATCTCCTATTCACTTGAGAGATGCCAGGGCCAGCAGAAGAGCTTCCTTTAGAGTCAGAAGCTTCTCTGAGGCTGACTCTAAGGGCTTAAATGGGGCACCTGACAGACCTTTTAGGACGACATAAACGTCCCAGGAAGGTAGTTAAAGGATGTTGCCCTACAGAGTCCATCAATAGGGGTGTGGCTGACCGAAATGGTGGCCATGTAGACCTTGAATAGGAGCCAACCCTGCTGAGAACTGTAGCTATTATGCAGTTCACTGGGTCTAGCTGATGTTCCTCACACCACAAGACAAAACATCGCCACTTGAGAAAATGGTCTCTACAACCTCAGTTGTGAGACCAGAATCTATGAGCTGGTGCCCCTCTGGGGCCACACCCACAGTTTCCATAGTTCTAGCCGAGGGTGATAAATCAGACCTCTTACTTGAAACAGTAGATCCTTGCGGATGGGAATCTTCCAAGGAGTGCCATTCAGCAGGGGTATTATCTCTGAGAACCATATTCGAGCTGGCCAATAAGGTGGTACTAGCAGCAGACATAAACAGTCTTGCAAACTCTCACTAGAGCTTGTGGAAGCAGAGCGATCACCGGAAAAATGTACAGATGTGACCTCGGCCATGTGTGCACCATGGCACCCAGCATCAATGGTGTGGGAGGAGTGAGGGCGAACCACAGTGGGCAGTGTGTTGTCTCCTCAGAGATGAACATATCCAATTCTGCTTGGCTGAACTTAAACCATATGGACTCCACTTGTGGATGGAGCCTCCAGTCCCTTGGCCTCATCCCCTGCCTCAACAAGATGTCTGCCCCTACATTCCAGTTGCCAAAAATGTACATTGCGCAAACTGACAAAAACTTTCGCTTTGCCGAGAAAATATTTTGTTGCACCTGCCTGAACAGGGGGTGCGAACATTATACTCCGTAGTGGTTGATATACGAGACCACCACTGTGTTGTCTGTTGCAACTTACAAATGGTGACCTCTCAATTGAGGAAGAAAGAATTTCAGTGCTAGAAATACAGCCCACATTTCTAGGCGATGTAAATGGTAACTGGTCTCCACTTATATAGTGCTTTTATCCAAAGCGCTTTACACTTTCTCATTCACCTATTCACACACACACACTTGGGACTGCCTTGGCTATGGGAGGTCCTACAATAGTACTGGGGGCTAACTACCCTAACATCCTCATGTCCCCTGATACGTCCCTCTGTGACCCCTCAGGACTGCTCCTTCTTTGTCTGCTTGGCCTTTATGATTATTCCCAGATCAGGCCTATTATCAGGCTGTAACTGTTACCACCCAGTTCCCCTGGCTTTCCGTGGGGGGAGGTGGGCCACCACACTCACCTTCTGTGCCTCCCTCACACTAGCGCTGGCCTGGGCTCCACTCGTAGGTGCCCAGGTGAACACGGCACATCGGGGAATGAACTGGCCGAATGCCACTGTATGTCGAGCTCACTAAGCAGGTCTGCTTGATAGGCCTGCAACACTGCCATTGTATGCAGTGACCCACAAGCAAGATCCGAAATCTCATAGGCCTTCCCCACCAACGCCGAGGTGGCCTTACATGGCTTGGATCACAAAGCCAATACCCCTAAATTACCTGTCATCAATGGAGAGAGATAGCTTGCAAGCGCCTCCTTCACCGTCGGCATAGTTAAATAGTCATGCTGCCCATTCCTGAAGATGGCTGAATAATCAGACATCGCAGTGTTATAAATATGGTTTATGGGTTTTTTTTTCCAAGATATTTTTTCCCAAGATATTTTGTCATGCGCTTCTGGAATAAAGAGGAGTTTTCTGCAGTGTGAGGGACATATATTTTCACTGGGGAGAAAAGCTCTCATGCAGCCTTAGTAATCACTTCAGTCATCTCTTTATATGCTTGAGAGCTGCTCTCTGTTTTTGGCACACCCTTCTGGTTCCTCAGAGTAAAATTTTGTTTTGGCTTACCAAAGCGGGAGGAGGAGTCGTGACGAGGGTTCCAAAATCCAGCTGGACCCGGAAGACAGATCCATGCAAGATCCCCAGGACCTGAACCAACTGGCTGCCTTGGCAGTGGCCAGCCCAGATACATGAGGTTATGAAACTCAACTCCCTTTAGCCGAAAAGAGAGCGAGCCACAAGCGGAGATGCCTTATTGTAAGGCGTTCACAATGGTGTGCACCATCCCTAGACACTTCACACAAAAAGTTTGTCCCCTCCTTGATGAAACGGAAATAAGGCATAACACACTTGATTCATACTTTTCTCTCTCTTTATTTAAAGGGACAGTAAAGTAAAAAGATTTTTTATGAAAAGATAAAGATGAAATGAAGAGTCTTTTTGCGACCATTACACAAACGATCGCCATGCAGTCTCGCTGAAGATAATAAGGCTGATGGCATGGTTCACTGGTTCCATTTTTATATCATGCGATCTGCTTAATTGCCATGTCACCTGATCACGGCAGGCCTATAAATAGGCATGATGTTACACAAGCTTCAGATGCCGGTCACGCACTAGAGCGCTTCCCACAGCATGGAGATCACACAACGTTGAGTTCCCTTTGAAAGGGAACTCTCTATAAGTCTCTTCAACCTTGTTACATTTTTATAGGAGGAGACTCAGTGCTGTTGTTCTCTGCAGTTTAAGGCTTCACTATATAATAGACGTGGGAATAATCACTGGTGCCATTTTTATATCATGCGACCTGCTTAATTGCCATGTCACCTGATCACGGCAGGCCTATAAATAGGCATGATGTTACACAAGCTTCAGATGCCGGTCACGCACAAGAGCGCTTCCCACAGCATGGAGCTCACACAACGTTGGTTCCCTTTGAAAGGGAACTCTCTATAAGTCTCTCCAACCTTGTTAGATTTTTATAGGAGGAGACTCAGTGCTGTTGTTCTCTGCAGTTTAAGGCTTCACTATATAATAGACGTGGGAATAATCAATTGCACTACTTTTAAAAGTTTATTTTTAAAAACATTGTACTAACATTATTTGGCATGCACATATATTTGAGAACAAAATGCCCATCATGTCTAATGAATTTGATTTATTTTTCCTCATACATTTTATTAATTTATTGCCTGTTTCTCAGAATGAAACTGCACAGTATTATCCTAGGTTGCATCTCCTTGGCTCTGTCTTCAGCTCACTCCATGGCACTATCTAGTGGCCACTCTATATTTCTATTGGAATAAATCAACTTGCCAGCCTTTATAGGTACTTTTTTAAGCATACACCAGCTGTTTAATAACACTTATGTTTTCTTTTTCATCATTCATTCACTTTCTTCCACAAATGTTTTCAGTTTAATGTTTGAAAACAAATCCCCCAAGCAGTCTTGCGAATTGCCTTCTTTTTTGTTTCTGGGGAAATTAATGATTCAAAGACTTTCAGCACTCAAACCTGGCAATGGTCATGGATATTGAACGGTGTAATGTCATCGAGTGGATATTACATTATCATGCAAACAAAAGTACGAGTAGGTAGCCTCTGTGTGTGGTTTAATATGATCACTATCACATAATAAATCCAGACATGGTGATTCAGGGTGTCTTGTATCAAACTGAATTATTTTGCGGTAATGACCTGCTGACTGTATATTGTTCAGCTTATTATATGTTTAGTCATTAAATAAATACATAAAGGGACATGAAATATTATTAGTTTAAATTATTTCATAATCTTACCTGTATATTGTCGGAAAGCTTCCACTAAGAAGAAAAGGAGTCCATTAAAATGTACAAAACAATCAGCCTAGCAACAAGACAAACAACGATATTACAGTAATCTTAATACTGTCCTGTGAGGTCATTTTCACTACAATTGATAACTGAGATGCAAGATGCAAGTCCGTGGTGGGATGCAAGAGACATGAAAGTAGCATTTGAGCTGTTATAGTGCTAAAAATTTTTATTCTGTGTAACTTTCAAATCTTACTTTGTACTGGAAATCTGAAAGAAATTGTGAATGAAATACTGTATGATGTTATGGCCAAACCACAAAAATGGTCAACTTCAGTGTGGCTTTCTGGATTTTAAAGTTGTTTGAATTTATTCTGTCAGTGTTTGTCAGTATTACAATATTATGCCTTTGTGTTTTGTTGCAGCCTTTAGGTCTGAGACAAAACAGGTCTATCTACGTGAGGATGATTTTTTATTTGAGTAAAATATCTCTTTAAATTCTCTCAAGCTTTTCTGGATGTATTTAGCTAATTTCCTCATACATCAGCATAGAACTGGGCAGATTTGCAGAAAGCTGGGGAAAAAACTATTTAAGAAGTTTAAATAGTTCATCCATCCATCCATCCATGCATCTTCTATACCGCTTATCCTCTTCAAGGTCACGGGGAACCTGGAGCCTATCCCAGGGAGCATGGGGCTCATTCGTTGTCCAAATGAGGGTTTTTATTCACAGATATAATCATTACAATTATTTATTATTCAATAAGAAGGGAAAAAAATCTTTGGTAGTGGTATTAATATTGTGTGTAAGTGTCATGACTAATAAAGTAAATCACTTTGATAAACACATATGTTTTCAAATTGTTCTTTATTTTATACAGGACATTATAAGATATTAGGAACATTGTACCAGATATAACATAATATATAGTTTCTGTGGGAAATAAATACTTTTAATTAGGCAATTGGTATGACATAATACGAATATTGGAATTGTTTTGTGCATAGAAGGCATTTTTCACATTTATTAGTCATTTGGAGTGGGAAGTTATCTTTGTGGTATTTAATTGGTCTTGGTGAAGGACTCATAAAGAGAGGTGAGCTGGTCCTTCAGGTTCTGAGCATAGGGGTCCAGTTTCTCTCTCAGGTCCTCGGCATAGGGAGCCAGACCCTGCTGAACCAAAGTGGCTCTCTCAGCAACCTTGGCCTGAAGATCTTCAGCCAGAGGGGCCAAGGTCTTCTGGAATTCCTGCAGGTGCTGATCTACTTTCTGTCTGAGTTCATCAGTGTAGGGCTCCAGCTGGGACTGCAGCTCCTTAACTTTCTCCTCCAGACTTCCTCTGAGCTCCTCGGTCTTCTGTAGTATGGTGGTTTTCAGAGCTTCAGAGTCAAAGGACTCAGCATAAGGAGCCACAGATACTTTGAGCTCCTCCACTCTCTGCTGAATTTGGGTCTTCAGATCATCAGCATAGGGCTCCAGTTTGTCCTTCACGGTGGTTAGGTCCTGTTCAAGGCGCTCCTTCAGAACTTCAGACTCCTTTGAGATTTTGGTTATGATGTCCTGGGCTAGAGGGCTCACTTGTTTCTGGAGACTGACAGCATACTCACTGGCCACATTAGCACCTTCTGTAAGTCTAGTGCTATCGAGTAAAATAAGGAGAAACATTCATACATAAGGAAAGATGACTTGAGACACAATGAAGACAGTAAATTCTGATAACTTACTTGACTTCCTGGCCCAGTTGAGACTCTCTAATTGTTTTCAGTGTGTCCTCAGCAGTGTGCGTTGCCTTGGCAACATATTCCCAGAAAGCATCAGTCAGTTGCTCCAGCTGTGGTTTGGGCTCATCAGCATAGAACACATTGGCCTGGCAACCTGGTGAAAGAACCAAACAATTTCAGTTGGTTTAAAGATTACTATATATTCTTGCATTTGTAGGATAATGTACTACCAATATGTATATAAATAGAAGGAAGCATTAAGTACATGACATGAAAATACCTGTGAACACAGCCAGAAACAGTACCACAAACACCTTCATGGTTCTTGGTTCAAGTCTGTAAAAAAATTGTATGGTATGTGTTTATTTATAACACGTGATAAATTGCATGAATATGTAGACAATACAGTCTGTAACAATACAGTCAAAATAACAAACAATATAAAAAACACAAGCTTTTTTTCTTACCTTTATCTCTATGCTCTGTCAGATGCCACCGGTGTGTGTGATTTTGTTGTAGTAGTCAGTATATATACTGTAAAGAGGTGTGTGTTGTATTGAAAACCCAAAGTCCAGGAGGTAGTGCATTGCTGCCAACACTACACTTCATAACCGTCTAAATGGACCATCAGTTATCAAAGAGCCTAAAGTTCACTTAACACTCTGATAGATGTATGACTGTCATGGCCTAATAAAAGGATAGATAACATGCAGACATGGGTAAAGGTTCAGTGATTAAGTTATGGCTTCCTTCAATTTAACAATAACAGTTATTGCTTTTTTTATTTAAAAGAAATCAATGTCTATAAGTAATGAAGAATTTTCTTCAGTCGTTAATATTTTATGTAATTTTTCTTAACCTTATTTAACTTAAACCATTATTCATTACACTTAATCAAGTGCTGTTTTTGGCTTCACACATTATGATAGCAATCATGGTTCAGTTAAACTACTTATACGTGACAGCTCACAGACCTAGGTCCATAAGTATGGACTTTTTACTTGTACATCCGTACACCACCACAATGGATTTGAAATTAAGCAATAATTTTGTTATTTGAAGTGTAGACTTTCAGCTTTAATTCAAGGGGTTTATTTCAGAGTCATCATGGCATCAGGGCATTCTTAAAACCCTGATGTATACCTGCAAAAATAAAAATGGACAATTTCTGGAGGAAAGTATTATAGGTGATGGTAAAGCCAGTAACCACTGTTCGACAAGCCCGGCAGATGAGTTGTCCTCAAAGAGGATAACTGTATACGTATGCTCAGTACATTCTGTGTAAGGAGAAAGGAGCTTCTCAGCCATGTGACACCCTGATGGTTACTGTAGCTGATCATTACACTATCTGATCTATTCAATTCAATTCAATTCAATTCAATTCAATTTTATTTGTATAGCGCTTTTTACAATAGACATTGTCTCAAAGCAGCTTTACAGGAATACAAACACAGTACATACACAGTAAAAGTGAGAAATTATCCCAACTGAGCAACACACTGAGTGGCGACAATGGCAAGGAAAAACTCCCTAAGATGTTTTAAGAGGAAGAAACCTTGAGAGGAACCAGACTCAGAAGGGAACCCATCCTCA
>JAFFST010046764.1:24504-44488 GCA_022414735.1 Noturus placidus
AAAAAAAAAAAAAAGATTAGGTTGTTAGGGCAGGTATGATTTTCGAATGATTTCCACCCATTTTTATAAAGCACCACCCCCAGGGTCTAAACTGGTGTTTAAAGCCACGACTTAATCCAATGTGTTTTTTTAAATCCTGTTTTACATATCTTATCGAGTAGTATTTGTATCTTACCAGGTTATCTGTAGAAGTACGAAATTATTGCACCTTTAATGGAAAATTTTGAATAATTCGGTCTGTGAAACTCGTCTGTAATTTTCCAGTTTAGAAATGTTGGTACTATGGGAGTGTTCTGGGCTTCAGCGAGGTGTTCAGGGCTTCAGCAAGGTGTTCAGGAGCTCCAGGCAGTGCCACATGTTTGAGAGAGACCACAGAGAATATAGATAGAGCAGTGACGATGCGAATTTGCATGCGTTTTGTCCTAGTTAGCGCACTCACATCTCAGAAATCACGTATTAAGGATTAGGAGGACCTAGAGGTAGAATTGAGAGAAAAAATGTTTTTAAATTACAATGCAAAAGCATCCGTGGCAAAATAATGACATTATAACACAAGGTATTGTTGTTGTCTGGTTCTCTCTCTCTCCCTCCACACCTGTCTCTCAGCGGGAAAGCGGATCAACTCTTGTAACATGAGCTCGGTGGCTGTGTTGACTCAGGAGAGTTTTGCCGAGCACCGTAGTGGGCTGAAGGACACGCAGATCTCAGGTACTCTAGTAACGATGGCTTTCATGCCGTCAGTAAGGTGAGAGTCTCGACGTTTCTGTCTCGCGCACCGTGAAAGAGGAGAATATCACCGTTTTCTCTTTAGACCACTTTATATAAAGCAGAAAATAAACTAGGAAATTGCTAAAATAATAATAATAATAATAATAATAGCACGTTCGCCTCACACCTCCGGGGTTCGAGTCCCGCCAGGGCCATGTGTGTGTGGAGTTTGCATGTTCTCCCCGTGTGTCGGGGGTTTCCTCCAGGTACTCCGGTTTCCTCCCCCAGTCCAAAGACATGCATGTTAGTCTGATGGGCGTGTCTAAAGTGTCCGTAGTGTATGAATGTGTGTGTGAATGTGTATGTGATTGTGCCCTGCGATGGACTGGCACCCTGTCCAGGGTGTACCCCGCCTTGTGCCCGATGCTCCCTGGGATAGGCTCCAGGTTCCCCGTGACCCTGAAAAGGAGTAAGCGGTTGAAGATGGCTGGATGGATGGATAATAATAATAATAATAATAATAATAATAAGGTATTTCTGAAATGTCATTTCTAAAACTTGTCCAAATTGGGCTTGATCACTGAGACAGCTTCGCTTCGTTACCCGTCTTTACGTTCACATTAACGACCAAGAAAGTGACCGGCAACGAAGACTCGCAAGATTCCAGGCAAGCTAGCGAAATGAAAAGTGAAAAAATCCAAACGATCGGCTCGAACGATTTCTCGAATGCACGTGATGCGACATTTCTTCGCATATCTTCCCCGGTTTCCACTCCTCGCTGTATAATATCTACGACCTGTCGTACGATTTCTATAAGAAAAACAAAGCGCGGAAAGATGTAACGAAAATCGTCGGTGACGTACGTAGCATACGTAGTTAATAATTAGCCGACGAAACTAGCACGAAGCCGAGAACGTAGCCTGTGACATCAAACTTGAATACATTTTAATGTGCGAAAATCGTATAGCTAGCTGTAGGCGATAAATCCTAGCTACAATTGTTTCTCATTCAGGGGAGGGAAAGAAAAAAAAAAAGTCAGGCCACGCCCACAATCGATAAAAAACCACATGCTACAAGACGTCGAACGTGTAAGGTTAAAAAGACGAACATACGATTTAGACACGAAGTTACCGTATGTAGTTTCAGCGAACATTTTAACGCTCAAAAGTCATAGCGGCAATTTTATTTTAATATTAGAAGGTTCCGATTATAATTTCTGCTTTCAGTTTCTCAAATGACATTTTTTTTCTAATAAAGACTTATTAGGAAACTACGTACGCATAAATAAAACCTCGCTACTAAACAAAAGGCTGTCTTTCGAGGTAAGCATGCGATGAATCGCACGACGCTGAACTCGTAGCTATACTGTAGCTTTTATTATTCGCTAGCGGAGAAGCCCGAAGGAACGTTGGACACGTTAGAAACACGTCTTGGCTGTTTAACAGAGTATGCCGTTGGGATGGGAGCGATACGACGATGTAATATAGATATCGCGTTAAATTACGTCGCGGTACGTTTTTCCGTGATCGTACGTATCGTAATAACTTCATACCTTTTAATAGATCATTTCAAAAATAGATTTAATTAGAAGCTAAATAAATGAGTCGGATTTGATGTTTAACAGATCTGTGCTTTCTATCGCGATACATATCGTGTATCGTAGAAATGACAAGAGTCGTGATACCTGTAACATGCAGCGATTACATATACTTTAAAATAGATCAATAAATAGGGCGGCTGTGGCTCAGTCGGTAGAGCGGGTCGTCCACTAATCCACTAATCGTAGGGTTGGTGGTTCGAATCCCGGCCCGGGTGATCCCATGCCGAAGTGTCCTTGGGCAAGACACTGAACCCTAAGTTGCCCCCGATGGCAAGCTAGCACCTTGCATGCAGCTCTGCTACCATTGGTGTGTGAGTGTGTCTCATTTGTAAGTCGCTTTGGATAAAAGCGTCTGCTAAATGAATAAATGTAAATAAATCTATTAACCAAACTCGCTTTAAATAAAATCAGACGGGCATAATGAAATAAAGGGATGCGGCACACTTTCCACTGCGTTCATGTTCATGCATGTTTTTTTCTTTCTGACTCATTTCCAGGTGGTGTTTCTGAGGATGAAGCGTACATTCCTACCTACCTGGAAGCCTTCCCTCCGTTGCCGGAGAAAGGTGCTCCGGGGTGCAGATCAGGAGATCCAGCGGGAGTTTGGAGCAAAATACGACCCATTAAAGCTTCCGTCATTACGCAGGTTCTGAACAGGCATTTAATAGACTTTCAGAACAGTGACGTGGATTTTTCTTTGTTTGACCGCTCTGCTGGCATTTTAGGTGTTCCACGTGCCGTCAGAGGAGCGTCGATACAAGGACAACAGCCAGTTCGGGGAAGGAGAAGAGGCGAAAGTGTGCTTGGATATCATGCAGAAGACCGGCGCTCACATCGAACTCTCTCTGGCTAAAGACCAAGGCCTTTCCATCATGGTGACCGGGAAGCTCGACTCGGTCATGAAGGCTCGGAAGGAAATCGTGGCTCGACTCCAGACTCAGGTGACCATAACCTGACGTTCCTTCTTACTACTTTTTATTTTACACGGCTTGTATCTTTTATTTATTTATTTTTTTTAAATAAATGTGCTCACGTACGTACGGTAGGCCTCGGCAACGGTCATCATTCCGAAGGAGCACCATCGCTTCGTGATTGGGAAAAACGGAGAGAAACTACAAGAGCTGGAACTGAAAACAGCCACCAAGATCGCTATTCCCCGTCCAGACGACCCGAACGCTAGCATACGCATCACCGGTACCAAAGAGGGCATCGAGAAAGCCCGGCACGAGATCCTGCTCATCTCTGCAGAACAGGTCCGAGTATTAAACTAGGAGCCGGAGAAGCTGATCGTTCCCATTTCTCCTGAGCTTTACATACATTCCTCAGTCCTTCTTACGTTTAAAATTCACATCATGTATTTATTTTATATTAATGCTTCACACACCTTCAGATCAAAAGCTTTTTAAGATCATGAGGAAACATTTCAGTCGAGTGTCCACAAACTTTTGACCGGCAGTGTCGTGTAATACTCTTGCAGGACAAGCGCGCAGTGGAGCGTCTTTCTCTAGAGAAAGTCTTTCATCCCTTCATCGCCGGCGCGTACAACCGACTGGTCCAGGAGCTGAGCCAAGAGACAGGCGCGCGCATCAGCATCCCACCTCCCAGCCTGCTTAAGGACGAGATCGTCATCACTGGGGAGAAGGAAGCGGTCGCCATGGCGATCGCACGCATCCGCGCCATTTACGAGGAGAAGGTGAGGTTTGTTTTGCGGTAACCTGTGCACACTATGCGCTTGGAGAGTGACACGTGTTTGTGCGTCTAGAAGCGGAAAACGACGACCATCTCTGTGGAAGTGAAGAAGTCTCAGCATAAATACATCATCGGACCAAAGGGCAACAGTCTGCAGGAGATCATGGAGAGCACCGGGGTGTCGGTGGAGATGCCCCCGCTAGACTCCAGCTCTGAGACCATTATCCTCAGAGGAGAACCGGACAAACTGGGACCTGCCCTGACGCAGGTGTACGCCAAGGTGAGAGCAAGGAGCTGTGAAGGCTTTGTTTTGCCAAGTATGTGCAGTGTGTTATGTGTGTGTGTGTGTGTGTGTGTGTTTCTCCAGGCTAAGAGTGCGATGGCATTGGAAGTGACCGCACCAGCCTGGCTTCATCGATTCATCATAGGAAAGAAAGGACAAAACATCGGACGCATCACGCAGCAGCTCCCCAGGGTACGGCAGGAAACGCTTACCTAAAGACCTAAAATTACTCCAAGTCAAAGTGGTGAGGTTTTGAATGTTACCTGTGGACAGGTGCACATCGAGTTTACAGACGGAGAAGAGCGGATCGTTCTGGAAGGCCCGACTGAGGAAGTGGAGCAAGCTCGGGCCCAAATACAGGAGATTATTAACGATCTGGTCAGAGAAAATTTTTTATTTCATTATCTTTTTTTTTTTTGTTTTTAATACACGATGTCATGGGCTCGGTTTCAAAGATAACCAGCTCGGTAACTTTGTCCTAACGTTACAAAAACTGTCAAAAAATAATAATAAATTATTAACCTCTATGACAACGAGACCTTTTTGTAACAGCATAAACAAGCTACAGAGTTAGAGGTGGAGTAATCGGAGCAGGTGGTGGTGTTTCTAATTTGCATATCATGCATATTCATAGATTGTGCTATTTTAATGCAGGTAGAGGTGTAGTCATGTTACCAAGCCATATTAGTAGTTTCTTTTGAAGTTACGCAAGAGAATAAAACACTTTACGTGATGCTGTTGTGGGAAAATAATCAGCGATGGGACGGTGTGATGAAGCAGAGTCACTGTAACCACCACCCAGTTGATTATTTTCCTATAACAGCACGCCCTGAGGTGTTTTTATTCCTCTTCTACCACAGCAAATTCCAACAGTTAGAGTCTTTTTTTCTATAATAAAAAGCAACATATCATACTTTTGATCAGTTTTAGCAGATAAACCATCACCAGCTTCTTGTTTGTGCTCTCTCAAAGACTGTGAGAAAGCATAAAGCACCAGCTTTACCTCTGACACTGGAGACTCCTTCCATAACTGCTAAATAAACCTTTTCTTACAGAAAACTTGTTTATTTTGAATTATTATTAATAATATGAATATTAATAGGGCGGCTGTGGCTCAGTGGGTAGAGCGGGTTGTCCACTAATCCACTAATCGTAGGGTTGGTGGTTCGAATCCCGGCCCGGGTGATCCCATGCCGAAGTGTCCTTGGGCAAGACACTGAACCCTAAGTTGCCCCCGATGGCAAGCTAGCACCTTGCATGCAGCTCTGCTCCCATTGGTGTGTGAGTGTGTCTCATTTGTAAGTCGCTTTGGATAAAAGCGTCTGCTAAATGAATAAATGTCAATCTTTGATGTGCAAATGCACTATTGTCAGAGTGTGCTGGTATAGAAAAGTAATTATGTCAACACCTTCTGACCAATCAGAATTGAGGAATTCGACAAAAATGATGTTTCCTTCTATTTTAGGTCAAATAATGACGATAGTCATGTCAATACCGCCTTCCAGATAAATCTGTACATTTTTGGTTAGCACAAATAAA
Organism: Noturus placidus; assembly: GCA_022414735.1. Classification (NCBI taxonomy): domain Eukaryota; kingdom Metazoa; phylum Chordata; class Actinopteri; order Siluriformes; family Ictaluridae; genus Noturus; species Noturus placidus. Next base: position 30,324 of record JAFFST010046764.1, read on the forward strand.
GTTATTTCACTGTTCTCAGATGTCGAGGATGGACTACACAGAAATTAACATCGACCAGCGTTTTCATAGACACCTCATCGGCAAGAACGGGGCAAATAGTGAGTATCCTTTGGAAAAAAAAGGAGGAGTTTCAAATACCATAGTGGTTTATTTAAAAATAAATAAATATGTAATGAAGTACCGGTCGATCGATTACACGGCGTAACGAATGAAATCATCTTTCAGTAAACCGGATCAAGGAGCTGTACAAGGTGTCGGTGCGGATTCCTCAGGACTCGGATCGCTGTGGGCTGGTCCGCATCGAGGGCGACCCTCAGGGAGTGCAGCGGGCTCGCCGGGAACTGATGGACATGGCCCAGCGCATGGTGAGGCTGGAGTTACGCCTATAAACTCTATATATACGACAAGCTTTTAACTCTGGACACATCACCTGAGGGATTATGTAGATTAGACGCATTAAAGGAGCCGTTTGTAAAAGTTTGTACAATTTAACATAAAAATAAAATAAACTAAATAAATAATTTAGTTCAAGCTATTGTCTCAGAGCAAATGTATTAAGTAGCTGTTTGGAAACCTGCCTTCTGGTCCAGAATGTCAATCATGATATAGACACGCCCCCAACGCCCTTTCAGAAGTTGCATGTTTACTGCGTTGTAATTTAATAAGCAGCCGAATGTCTGACTGAGCTCGATGATGTCATGACAGTCCTCGCTAATGATAACTCTAAACGTTAGTAGCATGCTTACTCTAGTAGAGCCACCATAAGTTTTGGGGGCGGAGCTTGGTGTACGTTTAGGCTCAATGAGTGTAAAAAAAAAAAACCCAACATTTTTCCACAAATCTTACTTAATGTGCCTTTATGATTATTACATAAGTTCTTTAAAGCAGGAAAAGAGCAACTTGGGTCATCCAGGGCGTCCTTTTTTAGTGCTGTATGTGGAAATATCTGGTGTGGTTTTGTAAGTGGGTTCATTTGTGCCTCCTCAGGAAAACGAGCGCACCAAAGACCTGATCATAGAGCAGAAGTTTCACCGCACCATCATCGGCCAAAAGGGAGAGAGGATCAAAGAAGTGCGAGACAAGTTTCCAGAGGTATTACCACCAATCCCTGAGTCTAATCTGAGGGCGGCTGTGTCTCAGTCGGTAGAGCGGGTTGTCCTCTAATCCACTAATCGTAGGGTTGGTGGTTCGAATCCCGGCCCGGGTGATCCCATGCCGAAGTGTCCTTGGGCAAGACACTGAACCCTAAGTTGCCCCCGATGGCAAGCTAGCACCTTGCATGCAGCTCTGCTACCATTGGTGTGTGAGTGTGTCTCATTTGTAAGTCACTTTGGATAAAAGCGTCCGCTAAATGTATAAATGTAAATTTCAAAATGTAATCTATCATGAACGATTGGATTCTGATTGGATTGGATTGGATTGTTGTCTCCTGGAGCCAGTTATTGTAAATTTTGAAGATCAAAATTGCAGCGTAGAAACACTTAGCACCGTTTTAACGGTTTACTGCTTTAACCTTTACACATTTAACATTTTTCTCTTTTCTTTCATCGTTCACCAAAAGCAAAACAAACCCAAGTCTAGCATTGGTGCAGCGGAATTAGGAAGCTACCTGAGAATGATGATGTGATGAAAATAAAGAAATGACAGTGATGTGTGCCGTTTCTGCTGCTTCTTCTCTGCAGGTCATCATTACGTTTCCTGACCAGTCTCAGAAAAGCGACATCGTGCAGCTCCGTGGGCCCAAGAACGAGGTGGAGAAATGTGCCAAGTTTCTCCAGAAAGTCCTGGTCGAGCTGGTATGAATCCCTGCACTCTGTCTGTGCTTCAAATCGTTTCTGTACAAGTGCTGTAACAAAATAATCTCAGGACAGACGAGTCAGTAATCTGATGTATTTTAGTACATCAGGGTTTAACTACAGGGTTATTTTAATGCACTCGGTCTAATACGTTATTGTTTCTATAGTAACTGTAATTTAACTGTTGGTAAATATAAGATTTCCATTAGAAGACACTCATTCATGGAAGGAGTCTCCAGTGTTAGTACTTTCTAACAGTCATGGTTTTTTTTTTTTTTTTTATTAGCCTCAAAAGCAAACGAGAGTGAGGGAACGACTGGTTATAGCTGCTCTAACGTGAATGAAACTAACAGAAGTGTTTTGTGGACATTCCCCAGAGTTATTTGACTATAAAAGCATATAAACTATTTAAATAGGGCGGCTGTGGCTCAGTCGGTAGAGCGGGTCGTCCACTAATCCACTAATCGTAGGGTTGGTGGTTCGAATCCCGGCCCGGGTGATCCCATGCCGAAGTGTCCTTGGGCAAGACACTGAACCCTAAGTTGCCCCCGATGGCAAGCTAGCACCTTGCATGCAGCTCTGTTACCATTGGTGTGTGAGTGTGTCTCATTTGTAAGTCGCTTTGGATAAAAGCGTCTGCTAAATGAATAAATGTAAATGTAAATGTAATTAAAGGGATCACGGTCATTTTATCCAACTTTGGAGCTCTATTTTCGGTTTAAACGATACCTCAGGCAATACTACAGAGCTCATTATGTTTCAATCGATCTTTTTTTTTTTTTATTCCAAATCATTTGCCAAATTGCTGGGGTATGAAAGACATAAATCTATTTGGTATTTTTGACTTTCAATAAAGCTCAAGTTGAAATCAGAATCCAGTCTCGTGAAGGTTAAGGCTGGCGAAAGTCAAAATCAAACCTTCAAGAAGAATATATGTCAGGGCAATCGGAGAAGTATGAACTCAAAACTTACTCAAACTTTGCAGAGACCATGACAAGCATGTGCATAGACAGTGAAGTAACCAGGGAGTGCATTTAAAAGGTCATGCTAGTATTCTGATGATTGTGCCCTCTTCTGGTGGGGAGGGGAAGTGTCCTGAGCTTAAAACAGTAAAAGTACCTGAATAAATAGATTTAAAATAAATGAAAAAAATTCAAAAGCAGGGATTATAAAATATATTTTTACGTTCGTGCTCCAGGGTTTCCCGCCCCCTTCGTTTGGAAACTAAATTAAATAATTCTCAATCTAGGATATTAATAAAACCCAAAGACTGCATTTCACCAGAAGCATGTTTATTTTTAACATTTTCAGACCATCCTTCTACACAGAAAGTATTTTTTTTAATAAAACCCAGCTATAGCAGCTATAACGTCAGATCTTCCTGTAGCCATTTTGAAAATGTTTAGGTTTAGGCAATAATTTCTTGAAATCACACTGACTGAAGCAAAGAAAATACTGTTACTAACTCAGTTAAGCACTTTTAAATATAACGTTATCTTCCTTCTTTTTTGTTCCCTGTAATGTTTCTTTTCCCTGATGTGTGTGTGTGTGTGTGTCTGTGTGTATATATATAAAATACAGTGAGGGAAAAAAGTATTTGCTCCCCTGCTGATTTTGTACGTTTGCCCACTAATAAAGAAATGATCAGTGTATAATTTTAATGGTGGGTTTATTTGAACAGTGAGAGACAGAATAACAACAAAAACATCCAGAAAAACACAGGTCAAAAATGTTATAAATTGATCTGCATTTTAATGAGCGAAATAAGTATTTGACCCCCTCTGCAAAACATGACTTAGTAATGACTTTTCATTTTCAATGCCTTGGCTGAGGGAAGGAGGTTCTCACCCAAGATTTGACAGTACATGGCTCCGCCCATCGTCCCTTTGATGTGGTGAAGTTGTCCTGTCCTCTTAGCAGAAAAACACCCCCAAAGCATAATGTCTCCACCTCCATGTGTGACGGTGGGGATGGTGTTCTTGGGGTCATAGGCAGCGTTACTCCTCCTCCAAACACGGCGAGTTGAATTGATGCCAAAGAGCTCCATTTTGGTCTCATCTGACCACAACACTTTCACCCAGTTGTCCTCTGGTGGTCAGATGAGACCAAAATGGAGATCTTTGAGCAGAGCTGCATGCAAGGTGCTAGCTTGCCATCGGGGGCAACTTGGGGTTCAGTGTCTTGCCCAAGGACACTTCGGCATGAGTCATCCTGGCCGGGATTCAAACCACCAACCCTACGATTAGTGGACAATCCGCTTTACCGACTGAGCCACAGCCGCCCAAAGTGTAAAGCGTATCGTTTATTAGAGGTGAGGTGACGAAACACTCTGGTCACGATTCGATTCGCGATACTGGCTTCATGAGTTTGATTTGCCTCATTCGAGCTGTCTTTATTTCAATCCGAAGACGGAGACTATATCTATCCGGTTCAGTTTGCACATACGCACCAATGAAAATAAATAACATTCAGATTAATGGCGAACTTCCTTATTGGGCTAAAATCCAGGTCTGTGTCAGATTTCTTCCAATCCAATAACAGTGTTTATCTGATTTAAGCTAAATCTGCTTAGTGGAGACAAGATTTATTTTCTTTATAACAAAACTGATTTCATCAGCCAAGTTAATATCGTTATTGTTTTGTTGTGTGTGTGTGTGTGTGTGTTTATTTATTTATTTATTTATTTATCAGGTTGAAAGCAGCTACTCGATATCTGTTCCCATATTTAAGCAGTTTCACAAATATATCATCGGTAAAGGAGGTGCCAACATCAAAAAGGTGAGTAAAATGTGAAAACTTAAAGTTTAGGTTACTTCAACTTGTTTACCTTGTAGTAAAGCGCATCGTTTATTAGAGGCGAGCTGACGAACCACTCTGGTCACGATTCGATTCGCGATACTGGCTTCATGATTTCCATTCAGTCGGATTCTCAGAATATATTGGATGGGGAAAATATGATGGCTGAAAAGACTTATTTTTGTTTAAATCTCTGATTTATAAACAGTGCGAAACAATGTGCATCCTTGTCCATATAAAACGAACAACGTTTTTAAGCATTGCCACGAACAGAGGTTTATTAACATGAACAAAATGTACTACAGGTTGAGCGTATCGTAAAAAATAAACAAAATACATTTATAAAATGTCCAAGAACTTGATGAAATAAATAAAGTGTCTGACCCGGGGACTTTGAAAGCGATAAATTGAAACATAATGCGCTCTGTAGCGCGCCTGAGGCGTCATTGTAAATGTAATTAGAGCTCCAAAGTCGGCTAAAGCGACCGTCGTACGCAGCCCCTTTCTCGGGCACTGTAGATCGCAGCGGCGTGAGGCTGATGTCATTTGAAAGCAACCGAAGAGCACTTTTGAACTCTTCTAACGTGGTTGTGTAGGTGTATAACCTATAACGTGTGTCAGTCATTGTGGTTCGGTCACTTCACAAGTGCAGATGATTTCCGATTATGGCGCAGGCGTTCCATGAAAGAAAGAAAAGTATATAATTTTTATTATGTGAGAGAACTCGTTCCAGAACATGAAATGCAAGTGGGTTAATAGATAAAATGTGGGACGTTATTTATTCATAAATAAGAAGTGTACTTTGCTGATTGACTGCTGAAGAATAAGCCACGGTGATAGAAGGTGGTGACAGTGATTGTGATGTTTAAACATTGCTTGATGCTGTTCCTATAACAGCACGTGTCCAAGCGCTTCATATCTTACGTCTTAGGTGATAAAATATGCGGCGGTTCCTTGCAGATCCGTGAAGAGACCAACACGAAGATCGATCTCCCCACGGAGAACAGCGACTCAGAGACGATCGTGATCACAGGGAAGAGGAGTAACTGTGAGGCAGCGCGGGAGCGCATCATCGCTATACAGAGAGACCTGGTGAGGAAAAGAACAGAGAAAGAGCGATAAAGAAGTCCATGATATGAGTAGAGACGTGAGCTAAAGCCTCGTCATTCACACGTTGCGTCACGTCCTCCAGGCCAATCTGAAGGAAACGGAGGTGACCATCCCAGCCAAGCTGCACAACTCTCTGATCGGGTCGAAGGGGTGTCTGGTGCGCTCCGTGATGGAGGAGTGTGGAGGCGTTCACATTCACTTCCCCGCTGAGGGCTCAGGGGTGGACAGGGTGACCATCCGTGGGCCTGCAGGAGAGGTGGAGAGAGCCAAGAAACAGCTACTGCAGCTCGCTGAGGAGAAGGTGAGGAGAGACATGGCGGCGTCCATTTACGAGCTTTTGTTTCTGCTGCCTTTCACTGGAGGTCACTCGCTCTTTCTTTCTGTCATTCTTTCTTTCCTTCCTAATTCTTTTTCTTTCTCTTATCCGTCTTTCTTTCTTTCTTTCTTTTTTCTTGTCACATTTATTTTGCTTTCTTTTCTCTTTTGTCTATTTTTTCTTCATCAGTCTATCGTAGTTCTTTCTTTCTTTCCTTCCTTCCTTTCCTAATTGGTTTTCTTTCTCTTGTCTCTCATCTTTCTTTCTTTCCTAATTCTTTGTATTTCTCTCGTCTGTCTGTTTTTTCTTTCTTTCTTTCGTCTATTTCTTTCCTGTCTCCTATTTCTTTCTTTTTTATTTCTTTCTTTCTCAACATTCTCTTTTTTTAATCTCTCTTTCTTATTATCTTTCTCTTGTCTGTCTTGTGTCTCTCTTTGTTTTTCTTTTCTATCTCACATCTGTCTTCCTTTCTGTCTGTACTGTCTTTTTCTTAATCTTTTTGTTCTTTTGTTTAACTATTCATCTCTTTTTCTTGTCCCTCGTTCATTTTTCTTTCTCTCTCATCTCTTTTTCTTTGTTTCTCTCTCTTTTCTCTCGTGTCTCTTTCTTTCATTCTTGTCTTGCACATGCCCCCCCGCCCCTCCCTCCCCCTCTGTCTCTATAGCTTGTGCTAACCATTTGTTTCCTGGTGAGTGCTGACAGATAAAAGTAAACATATTGAATGATTAAAAATTGATTAATTCAGTACAGTACCAGTAGCTTACAGGAACCAGGCTGGCACTAAGTCCCGCCTCCTCTCCATTTCTATCCGTTTGTCTGCTTATCTGTGATCTGATTGGCTGTTGGCAGCCAGAAAAAAAAAAGAGAGGTCCCGGTTCATATAATTACTCTGATAATAACAAATGTTTCCCTAATATGCTTTAGGGGGGAAAAAATACTTCATTTGTTAGATATGTAACCTGATCTTTCTGGTCCTTGTCCTCCAGCAAGTCAACAATTTCTCAGTAGACCTGCAGGCCAAGCCCGAGTACCACAAGTTCCTGATTGGCCGAGGAGGGGCGAACATCCGGCGAGTACGTGACCGGACTGGAGCTCGCATCATCTTCCCTTCGCCTGACGAACCAGAGCAGGAGCGTATCACTATCATGGGCCGAGAGGAAGCAGTGCTGCTCGCTCAGAAAGAGCTGGAGATCCTCATTAAAAACCTGGTACTGCTCTGACACACACACACACACACACACACACACACACACACACACACACACAGCCTGTCTACATCATCGCCTCTATCCCTGTATCTCTACAGGAGGACGTAATAGAGGACAGTATGGTCGTGGACCCTCGACATCATCGCCATTTTGTTTGTCGGCGAGGTCAGGTGCTGAGGGAGTTAACGGAAGAGTATGGTGGCGTCGCCGTTAGTTTCCCTCGTACAGGAATGCACAGCGACTGCATCACTCTGAAAGGAGCCCGAGAGTGTGTGGATGCTGCAAAGAAGCGCATCCAGGAGATCATTCAGGATCTGGTGAGCATCAGGAAAAGCCAGGGGGAGGGTCTTTATTTATAAATATGCGCATAGAATAATCCTTACATATGGACACAGAGTTATTAAATGGTTTTGATGATTAATAAATCATAAAACGGCCACACATATTGATGTATTCAAATGATTCCTGTGGTGCGAGGTTTCTTCAGTTCCCCTTCCCCAGCACTCACACCTTCAGAACTGGTTCTAACTGTGGTTTATCTTATCCTGACCCTTCTCATGAAACGTGTGTAGAGACATTACAAAAGACAGAACCAGAGATAAAACCACCGTGTGTGTGTGTGTGTGTGTGTGTGTGTTATGAGCAGGAGTCTCAGGTGAGTGTGGAGGTGGTGATTCCTCAGCGCTTCCACAGAGCGGTAATGGGGCCCAAAGGCTGCAGGATCCAGCAGATCACTCGAGACCACGAGGTCCAGATCAAATTCCCAGAGAGAGAGGAAACGGCAGGTGTGTGTCTCTCTCTGTCTCTCTGATTGGTCAGCTCGCGGGTTTCGAGTAACGCGCTCGTTCTAATATCTTGTCGTTTCTATAGTAACTTCGTATGTTTCACCATATGCGTGTTTGGTGTCCAGCTCAGGAAACGTCCCCAACGGAGAACAACGGCACCAGCCCAGAGAAGACGGATTCCGTGGCTCGGAAATGTGATATAATCATCGTGACGGGTCGCGCGGAGAAGTGCGAGCCGGCACGATCGGCCCTGCTAGTGAGGAAACGACACGCCGCGTTATTTATTCCTGTACGTTATTACCTCGCTGAATTCAAGTGACTTTTAGCAGCATCTTCTCCTCCTTCTTCTCAGGCACTGGTTCCTGTGACGGTTGACGTGGAGGTGCCTTATGACCTGCACGGCTACATCATCGGCCAGAAAGGAGCCGGGATCAGAAAGATGATGGAGGACTACGAGGTGCGGTGCTGTAGGTCTGACACAGACCTTATCATCAGAGGTGAATGTTTAGTATTTACGACAGGTGTAGATGTGATCTGACGCGATCGGCTCTACACAGGTGAACATCTGGGTTCCTCAGGCTGAGCAGCAGTCTGACGTGATAAAGGTCATGGGGCAGGAGGTCAGCGTGGAGAGAGCCAAGCAGGCGCTGATAGGCAGAGTCAAGGAGCTCCAGGCGGAGCAGGAGGAGCGGGTAAAGGGAGCACATCACAGCGTAGTAGCACAAATCACATAAGTATCTATATCGGCGAGGAAGAAGACGTGGAATCGTACCGTCTTTATTCTGTAATAAACGCACTATTTTTTCATTCGTCCTTTTTAAAACTGTATTAGTAGTGAAGAATTCGGCCTTTTTGTTTTCACAAATCAATAGTCATGATGTGTTTAACAGTTCTGCTCCTAATTTGTCATCTACTGCTCTGAATTCGGTATGTCTAACATATGTACTGTATACAGGAGCATATCAAAACAATTCGAATATCGTGGAAAAGTTCTTTTTTTCCGTAAATGAATTAAAAAAGTGGAACTTTCATGTATTCTACATTCATTACACAAAGTGAAATATTTCAAGCCTTTATTTATTAAATTTTTTTATTTATTTTAATCTCGATGATTACGGCTTACAGCTCTCAAAATATTAGAATAAAGAAATGTCGACCTGAGAAGAACTCTATTCAGCAAATTAACTACAAACACCCGAGTCTTTAATCTCTCGGACTGGTTCACGACACACAACCAGAATCACGGGGAAGATGGAAGTCAATGCTGCGTTTCATTTGGAAATCAAGGTTCCAGAGTCTGGAGGAAGAGTGGAGAGGAACAGAATCCGAGCCGCTTGAAGTCCAGTGTGAAGTTTCTACAGTCAGGGATGATTTGAGGAGCCATGTCATCTGCTGGTGTCGGCCCAGTGTGTGTTCTCAAGTCGAGAGACGATGCAGCGTCTACCAGAAGATCTTCGAGAACTTCATGCGTCCGTCTGCTGATGAGCTTTATGGAGATACTGATTTCCTTTTCCAGCACCTGCCCACAGTGCCAAAACTTCTAGTAACTGGTTTACTGACCGTGATGTTACTGTGCTTGATTGTCCAGCCGAGTCGCCTGACCCGAACCCCATAGAGAATCTAAAAGAGACACCAGACCCGACAATACAGACGAGCTGAAGACCGCCATCAAAGCATCCTGGACTTCCAGAACACCTCAGCAGAGCCACAGTCTGATCGTCTCCATGCCACGCCGCATCGACGCAGTCATTCCTGCAAGAGGATTAAAACCCCGACCGCGTATCAGCGCATAAATTAACATACTGTTCATCAGGTCGACATTTCCGTATTAGAAATTATTCTGTATTCTAAGAATTTGAGTGATTGGATATTTGACGTCCGTGAGCTGTAAGCCATAATCATCGAGATGAAAACAAACAAAGGCTCGAAATATTCAAATTTTTTGAGATGCATCTGTATACAGTGTGCGATTGACACCTCACAGGCCTTACGGAGCTACAAGGTGACCCTCTCGGTCGACCCTAAATACCACCCCAAAATCATCGGCCGTAAAGGAGCCGTGATCTCGCAGATCCGCAAAGAACACGACGTCAGCGTGCAGTTCCCCGACAAGAGCGACGAGCAGCAGGTGTGTACGAGTTTTCACCGCGTGGTGTTCCGGCTCGGGAAACCTCCTCACCTTTCTCCTCTTCTCAGGACGCCATAGTGATCTGGGGTTACGAGCGGAACGTGGAGGAGGCCAAGACGGCGATAGAGCAGATGGTCGCCGAGCTGCAGGAGATGGTGAGCGAAGACATCCGGCTGGATCACCGGGTCCATGCACGCATCATCGGAGCTCGCGGCAAGGCCATCCGCAGACTCATGGAGGAGTTTAAAGTGCGTAAGCCTGCGCTAACGGCCTTTCAGATCTGTAGCCCGTCCGTATCTTTAGATAGAATATAAAAGTGCAGAGTTTTTTTGATCATAAAACATATTACTGAAACAAATCCTAACTCTTTATAGTGAATAATGAAGAAGGTCTGTTCGACAAAGACTTAATACTGTGATGCAGAAAGCAAGCGTGAATCGTTTGGTGGAGAATAAACTCGTTGGGAAGAGGGTGGAGCAATTCGACGGAGGATTCGGCGACGCCGGAATGTCAATACCTCCCTTTCTGGCAGGGTTTCTCTATCTCAATCCGTTTCATGCGTTTTCCAGGTAGACACCAGGTTTCCTCAGCCAGGCTCGGACGACCCCGACAAAGTGACGGTCACAGGCCTGCCGGAGAACGTCGATAAAGCCGTCGACCATCTCCTCAACCTGGAAGAGGAATATGTGAGTCTGAGACACTAATATAACGCAGAACCTTTAAGTTTAGTGACCTGTTCATTTAACGTATCTGTCATTACCTCTGTGTGTGTGTGTGTGAGACTCAGATGTTGAGCGTGACTGAGACGGAAACGTTGGCTGCCTATATGAAACCTCCGTCCCGGTTTGTGGGAGGAGGAGGAGGCGGAGACGAGGACGGCCGAGGCCCAGCTAAAGGCTTTGTCGTCAGAGACGCCCCTTGGAACGTCCCGGGCAGCAGCAAGGTGATCTCTATAGTGGTCAGATGGTGCCGATCCGTTTTCTGACAGTTTATTTAATTAATGCGCTCGTTCCGATACGTCATCGTTCCTATAGTAACGGCTTGTTCACAGTAATGGGATAACTCGCATAACAGTCTCTGATAAGCGTCGGAACATCACGTTGTGTGTGTGTGTTTTATAAGAGGAACGAAACACTTCGCTACGTGCTGTTATCGGAAACGTTATCCGCAAGCGTTTTATTCTTAACGCAGACAAGCCAATTAATAACCGATTCGTTAAGAATTAATATGAATTTCTGTTCATTATTGTCCCGGTATATTTGCATGTCTTGGTTGTTATGGTAACACGGGATCGGCTGATGTTTAATAAATCAGTGAAAAGATTATGACGTGAATTGAGATTTTAATACTGAAATGAGACGTTGGAGGCGGTTTCTTCTAATTTGCATAATCATGCATATTCATAAATCCTGGCCTTTGTAGGGTAAAAGTGTTGGAAATGTACATCCTAGGCCATTTCTAGCTGTTTTAAGAGTTCATGTCGACATTCTGATCATTAAGTGTGCATGTGTGTGTGTGTGTTCGTCCAGGCACCTGACATGAGCAGCGCTGAGGACTTCCCTACATTCGGCTCTGGTGTCGCACCGAAACAGACGTCTGCCTGGGGGCCCAAAAAGTTCTGAAAGAGAGTGGGATGTGACTCATCCGTACCCCTCACTCTCTTTCTCTTTCTCGCTGTACCTATAAACATCAAGGAGAACTCAGAGCGTTTTCAGTATGTACATGTAGCTTCCTCCCAGGAGTGATCTCGTGCTCTTTTCTGTATCCGTCTCTTTAAATGCCAGCGGCGGTTTGGACCCGTCCGAACTCGCGTCACCTGCACTCGTGTCCGTTCTCGCGTTAACGAAATTTCACACGTTTTACCGTCTCAACCCGAGACGTGGCTCGTTTCCTGTTCCTAGCGACGACTAGCGGACGTGAATCGTTTTAGATTTGAAATAATCGCTTCGAGTCATTCCGAACCTCTCTCAAAACTAGCTAGGATTTCTACACGTTACACTTTTATCATTTAGAGAACCCGTAGTTCACTGTGTGGTTGGGTTTTTTTTTTTTGTTTTTTTTAATAGCTTTTAATGAACTTGTGTCAATCAGGGCCTCGGGTTTAGAAAACTCTGCGCACGCACAAAACAATCAGTTCCAACCAGCACTAGGCTTACTAGGAAACATTCTGAATGAAAGTTACTTGATAACAGCAGTTCCTATAGCAATATCCTAACGAGTAGAACAGCAAAAAAATAAAAAAGTACATTGCCTAACGAAGAGTTTGCGACTCATGATAAATTAAATGAACGCATTGAAATTTATTCACTGACACATAAAAACACAGGAAAATAGTTATAGGAAAATAATTACACACATGGTGGAGATAAATAACCTCTGTACAACCATGGTGAGCTGAAAAGCATCAAAGAACACACAAGAAGGTGAATCTTGGATTGATGGATGGATGGATGGATATACTGATGGATTGATTGATTTTGATGGATGGATGGATATACTGATGGATGGATGGATATACTGACGGATTGATTGATTTGATGAATGGATGGATATACTGATGGATTGATTGATTTTGATGGATGGATATACTGATGGATGGATTGATGGTGGATGGATGGATGGATATACTGATGGATATAACTGATGGATGGATGGATATACTGATGGATGGATGGATATAGACTGATGGATGGATTGATGGGTGGATGGATGGATGGATATACTGATGGATGGATATACTGATGGATATGGATATACTGATGGATGGATTGATGGATATACGGATGGATGGATGGATATACTGATGGATGGATTGATGGGTGGATGGATGGATTGATGGGTGGATGGATGGATGGATAGATGGATATACCGATGGATACTGATGAATGGATATACTGATGGATGGATGGATGGATGGATATACTGATGGATTGATGGATGGATGGATTGATGGATGGATGGATATACTGATGGATGGATGAATGGATATATTGATGGATATACTATGGATGGATGGATGGATATACTGATGGATGGATGGATGAATATACTGATGGATGGATGGATGGATGGATATACTGATGGATGGATGGATGGATAGATATACGGATGGATTGATGGATATACTGATGGATGGATGGATGGATGGATATACTGATGGATGGATATACTGATGGATGGATATACTGATGGATGGATGTATGGATAGATATACGGATGGATTGATGGATATACTGATGGATGGATGGATATACTGATGGATGGATGGATTGATGGATGGATATACTGATGGATGGATGGATTGATGGATGGATATACTGATGGATGGATGGATGGATATACTGATGGATGGATATACTGATGGATGGATATACTGATGGATTGATGGATGGATGGATATATTGATGGATATACGGATGGATGGATGGATTGATGGATATACTGATGGTGGATGGATGATGGATATAGATGGTGGATGGGATGGATGGATATACAGATGGATTGATGGATGGATGGATGATGATTATGATGATTGATGGATGGATATACTGATTGATTTGGATGGATGGATATATTGATTGATTTGGATGGATGGATGGATGATATACTGATTGATGGATGGATGGATGGATGGATGGAGGGATATCTGATGGATGGATGAACTGATATACACTTTTTTGCCACAACATGGCGTTTATTGATGTATCCATTTAGACGGACATCTTCGCGCCTGTCTGTAAATATCGGGTTTTTTCAGGTTTCCTTTTCAGTTCCTTACTTTTCCACCGGTCTCAGAATTTCACACACACTCTCCTGATGAAAATGTTTTTTGAGGACTGTTTTATGCGTACGCAGCGATTATAAACGAGGCCGCAGGAGCGTTTGGTGCTTTTAACCGTTCCTTTTTCCTCTTTTATCCCCCCAAAAAAGGGCGGCTGTGGCTCAGTGGGTAGAGCGGGTTGTCCACTAATCCACTAACCGTGGGGTTGGAGGTTCGAATCCCGGCCCGGGTGATCCCATGCCGAA
>JAFFST010046770.1:37704-52078 GCA_022414735.1 Noturus placidus
ATCCTCAAATGGAAGGTGGAGGAGCACAAGGTCTCTAACATCCACCAGCTCCGTGATGTCCTCATGGAGGAGTGGAAGAGGAATCCAGTGGCAACCTCTGAAGCCCTGGTGAACTCCATGCCCAAGAGGTTTAAGGCAGTGCTGGAAAATAATGGTGGCCAAACAAAATATTGACACTTTGGGACACTACTGGAACTTCAAATGGGATACGGTTCTATGGTCAGATGAAACCAAAATAGAGCTTTTTGGTAATAAACACCAAAGCTGGTTTTGGTGCACACAGAGAGGTAGCTACATGGAAAAGTACCCCATGCCCACGGTTAAATATGGTGGTGGATCTTTAATGTTTTTGGACTGTTTTTCTGCCAGAGGACCTGGACATTTTGTAAGGATACATGGCATCATGGACTCTATCAAACATCAACATATATTAAATGAAAACATGACTGTCTCTGTCAGAAAGCTTAAAATGGGCCGTGGTTGGATCTTCCAGCAAAACAATGATCCAAGACATACATCCAAATCAACACAAAAATGGTTTACTGACCACAAAGGTCTTCTCATGGCCATCCCAGTCCCATGGCCTGCCATGGTCATTCCCAGAAGAGGAGAGTCCACCAGCATGAACCTTGAAATTCGAAGGACCTGGAGAGATTATGTTTTGAGGAACCATCTCAGATAATTTGCCATGAATTCTCCAATCTCATCAGGCATTATAGGAGAAGACTCAGAGCTGTTAATTTGGCCAAATAAGGTAGCAAAATGTAGTGACTTAAAGGTTGCCAAGAATTTTGAACACCTATATTTAACAAATACTTCTTTGGACAAACCTGTATTGTGTTTGATATCCATGAGAACTATTTTTGTGATTTTTTTTAAACGAAAGATCAAACGGTTAAACAAGAAAGACAATATTTTACAGACTTCTGTGCTCAATTTTACCATGGGTGCCAATATTTCTGGAGGGTACTGTATACAGTGGGGTCCAAAATTCCGAGAGCATGAATAAAAATGCTTTTCATTTGCATTGTTTTTTTAAATACAATCATTTTCAATACAAATTATATTACTGACAACAACTTGAGAGAAAAGTGGAATCTTTGGATATATTTACATGGATTTCAAAGTTTCTAAGTATTTGGTTTGTCCCGTTAATGCTTTAATGACTTCACAAGTTTGTGTAAAACAGTATGATCCATTTTACATCAAATCCACTGGAGTTTCGTCTGAACATGTGCTTCAATAGAAGAGGTTAGACATGAGGAAAGTCTGACCTTCTGTAAAAAGCTGGTCAATATCACACATTTATTTACATTTAAAAACCTAGAAATTATTCAAGATATTGAACATTTACTTTCTTTGATTTAAATATTAAAACATTCTAAAACCTTATGTTCATTTGCAATTTTAAATGGAAATAACAAATCCCAGATTTGCACGGTGGTCTCAGCCTCTTGGACCCCGCCGTATCTTTCTTTATGCTTATGAAATCATCCTTTCTTTCCCCATATGTGTAAGTACAAAATCATTACATTATGTCAGATATTAGAGTTGTAAATTTGAAGTGGATGTATACACTGGAAGAATTAAATAAACGCAAAAGGGTCTGAACACTTGAAGAATCAGTAGTAAGCCTAACCTCTTTTGTGTAATCTGAGCTCATTAGAGCCTTTCAATGCAGTGCTTACTATTAATTGTGATGGTCAAAATGAGTAACTCTAAGAGATAAGACAGATCAAATATTGCATTAAATATTCAGACATTCTTTGCGTCATCAGACAGCAAACATGGCAACAAAATGCTAACTCAGACGCACATATGGACAAAAAATCACTACAAAACCCTAAGCGAAGGAGCTGCTTTGTCTTCACCAAATAGGATGTGATGGGGCATGGACAATGTTTCCAGGAAGATGGGTCAAAATGGGAATTGTGTATCACGTTCGGCCAAAACCAGCATTACCAAACTGTTTGAGTAAGGAGGATGCTTGTCTGCTGGCTGCATTTTTATGAAGCCACTGTAGGCGATGAAAGAGAAAGACAGAGTGAGAGAGGAAATGGGATGAGGAGGGGAAACAGTGACCTGAAACAGTTCTCTCTTATACTCTTAATGAGATGTTTGGCAACATTTTTTTTTTAATTCTCCGAAACTAGATAGTTTGTTCTACACATCAAGTTCTTAAAATACATGTACAAAACAAACATTACACAATGATTCTTAAAAGATCCGTATTTAAATATTTTGAGAAACTCTATTGCTGCCTTAAATCAAACATGTGGTACGTCAACCACCATAATGATGGGAAAAAAAATAAATAAATAAATAAAAATAACTCTTCCAAGAAGTTTTCTGACTGGTGGATAGAGCTCTTGTGAAGACATGAATTCTGAAGAAGCAGAACGTTTCACTTTCGAAACCTCATTGCTGTGGTCAAGAAGTTAGGACTTGGCCAAAGAGGAAAATGTCATCACAATTACCCCTAATTTACATCCAAATATACAGTACATAGATGGTTGCAGAAACACAAATTCTAATAATTTCCCCAAATTCTGACAAATGCTGCCATCCATTAACTACCACTAAACAACGTAACATCTCGAACGGTGTCCCAAATACATACTTTCAATATGTATCACATAAATACTTTAAGTACTATTGTAGAGTGTTACTGAATACTAACACAAAGCGCTTTTCCTATTAAAGTAAGTGATTACATTTTAAAAACCTCTCTTGTATCCTTACAACTTAGCGAAAGGTCTCTCCTGGGATCTTCTAAATGAATAAACATTATAAAATGGGTCAGAGTTTTTGATTTGAGACGCATCCCATGACAACAATCATGATGGTGGAAGTTTGTAAAGTGAAACAGAGCTCATCAGGGCAATCACTGAACAGCTCGACTTGGAAACCAGACAGACAGACGTGGATGTTTTGACTTAGATGTGCCTACTATACTGGATGTAACTTTCAGTCTTCCAGATAAAGTACGATATGCATACCAGTGTGTGAATAATGCCACTCGCATTGCCGCCTCTTCTGCACACACGCAAAGTGAATAAACCAGGCTCATCTGCTTTGCATTGGGCCACATCACACCACCCTGGAGTGGATTATTTTCCTATAAACACTACACCTCACCGTGTTTTATTCTTTATGGCTGTATCAAATCTGGATGTTAGAGTGGAAAGAGATCTGCCCTATCAAACACACCTCCTGACTGTTTTTGAAAAGGTGTGTCAAGAAATAGAAGCCCAGCCTTCCCAATAGACTAGTAAGTCAGTGCAAGGAATTCTGGTTATAGTCACATTTGCTACACATTACTGATAAAATGTTTAAACGGTACAGTAGTCCTAAATTATGCATTTAGGGTGGTCAAGGCTTGGGGTTGTAGAAAATTCTCAATGTCCATTTGGGGTTGGTTTTGCCGAAAATATTGTAGTGTCTCTATATGAACTGACTTGATCAAGCTTTTGATGGTTTTATGTGGAATCTACATATTTTGCTGATTCCCAAGCCACACACAACACCCCAACCCCCATTAACAGCCCCATCACAAAAACATAAAACAAAAAAAATGAGAATAATTGACAGTTCTGCATGTTTTTAATTATTTTTTTTGTTTTATGTTTTTGCATGTCCCATGATAATGTGATGATAATGTAAGAGTAATGATAATCTGATGGTGGTGTAAGGGTACTGATAATGTGCTGATAATGTAAGGGTAATGATAATTTAATGGTAATGTAAGAGTAATTATAAGGTGATGGTGATGTAAAGGTAATGATAATATGGTGGTAATGTAAGGGTAATGATAATGTGATGGTAATGTTAATGTGATGGTGATGTAAAGGTAATGATAATGTGGTGGTGAGGTAAGGGTAATGATAATGTGATGGTGATGGAAAGATAATGATAATACGGTTGTAATTTAAGGGTAATGATAATGTGATGGTAATGATGATGTGGTGGTAATGTAAGAGTAATGATAATGTGATGGTTATGTAAAGGTAATGATAATGTAGTGGTAATGTAAGGGTAATGATAGTGGGATGGAACTGTAAGGGTTATGCTAATGTGAGGGTGATGTAAAGTTAATGATAATGTGATGGTAAAGTAAGGGTAATTAAAATGTGGTGGTAATGTAAGCATGATGATAATGTGGTGGGCATGTAACGGTAAGGATAATGTGATGGAAAGGTAAGGGTAATGATGATGTGATGGTGATGTAAGGGTAATGATGATGTGATGGTAATTTAAAGGTAAGTATAATGTGATGGTAATGTAAGGGTTATGATAATGTGGTGGTAATGTAAGCGTGATAATAATGTGGTGGGCATGTAAGGGTAAGGATAATGTGAGGAAAAGGTAATGCCAATGTGGTGGTAATGTAAGAGTAATTATAATGTGATGGTGACGTAAAGGTAATGATAATGTGGTGGTAATGTAAGGGAAATGATAATGTGATGGTAATAATAATGTGGTGGTAATGTAAGCGTAATGATAATGTGGTGGTAATGTAAGGGTAATGATAATGTGATGTTGATGTAAGTGTGATGATAATGTGATGGTGATGTACACATGATGATAATGTTGTGGTAATGTAAGGGTAATGATAATGCAATGGTGATGTAAGTGTGATGATAATGTGACAGTGATGTACAAATGATGATAATGTGGTGGTAATGTAAGGATAATGATAATGTGATGGTAATGGTAATGTGGTGGTAATGTAAGGGTAATGATAATGTGATGGTGATGTGTGATGATAATGTGATGGTGATGTACAAATGATGATAATGTGATGGTAATTTTAGAGTAATGATAATGTGATGGTAATATTAGAGTAATGATAATGTGATGGTAATGTAAGGGTAATGATGATGTGGTGGTAATGTAAGAGTAATGATAATGTGATGGTGATGTAAGGGTAATGATAATGTGGTGGTAATGGAAGCGTGATGATAATGGGGTGGGCATGTATGGGTAAGGATAATGTGATAAAAATGTAAGGGTAAGAATAATGTGGTGGTATTGCAAGGGTAATGCTATTGTGGTGGTGAAGTGGGGTAATGATATTGTGATGGTGATGTGAGGGTAATGATAATGTGATGGTGGTGTAAGTGTGAAGATAATGTGATGGTGATGTGAGGGTAATCATAATCTGATGGTAATGTAAGGGTAATGATAATGTTATGTTAATGTAAGTTTAATCTTAATGTGATTTTAGTTTAAGGTTAATGAGAATGTGATTGCAATGTAAGAGTAATGATGATGTGATGGTGATGTAATGGTAATGATAATGTGATGGTGATGTAAGGGTCATTATAATGTGATGGTAATGTAAGAGTAATGATAATGTGATCGTAATGTAATGACAACGATAATGTGATGGTGATGTAAGGGTAATGATAATGTTATGTTAATGTAAGTTTAATCTTAATGTGATGGTAATGTAAGGTTAATGAGAATATGATGGTAATATTAGAGTAATGATAATGTGATGGTAATGTAAGGGTAATGATGATGTGGTGGTAATGTAAGAGTAATGATAATGTGATGTTAATGTAAGGGTTATGATAATTTGATGGTAATGTAAGATTAATTATAATGTGATGGTACTGTAATGGCAATGATAATGTTATGGTAATATAAGGTAATTACAATGTTATAGTAATGTAAGGTTAATGATAATGTGATGGTAAAGTAAGGGTAATTAAAATGTGGTGGTAATGTAAGCATGGTGATAATGTGGTGGGCATGTAACGGTAAGGATAATGTGATGGAAAGGTAAGGGTAATGATGATGTGATGGTGATGTAAGGGTAATGATGATGTGATGGTAATTTAAAGGTAAGTATAATGTGATGGTAATGTAAGGGTTATGATAATGTGGTGGTAATGTAAGCGTGATAATAATGTGGTGGGCATGTAAGGGTAAGGATAATGTGAGGAAAAGGTAATGCCAATGTGGTGGTAATGTAAGAGTAATTATAATGTGATGGTGACGTAAAGGTAATGATAATGTGGTGGTAATGTAAGGGAAATGATAATGTGATGGTAATAATAATGTGGTGGTAATGTAAGCGTAATGATAATGTGGTGGTAATGTAAGGGTAATGATAATGTGATGTTGATGTAAGTGTGATGATAATGTGATGGTGATGTACAAATGATGATAATGTTGTGGTAATGTAAGGGTAATGATAATGCAATGGTGATGTAAGTGTGATGATAATGTGATAGTGATGTACAAATGATGATAATGTGGTGGTAATGTAAGGATAATGATAATGTGATGGTAATGGTAATGTGGTGGTAATGTAAGGGTAATTATAATGTGGTGGTAATGTAAGGGTAATGATAATGTGATGGTGATGTGTGATGATAATGTGATGGTGATGTACAAATGATGATAATGTGATGGTAATATTAGAGTAATGATAATGTGATGGTAATATTAGAGTAATGATAATGTGATGGTAATGTAAGGGTAATGATAATGTTATGTTAATGTGATTTTAGTTTAAGGTTAATGAGAATGTGATGGCAATGTAAGAGTAATGATGATGTGATGGTGATGTAAGGGTCATTATAATGTGATGGTAATGTAAGAGTAATGATAATGTGATCGTAATGTAATGACAACGATAATGTGATGGTGATGTAAGGGTAATGATAATGTTATGTTAATGTAAGTTTAATCTTAATGTGATGGTAATGTAAGGTTAATGAGAATATGATGGTGATGTAAGAGTAATGATAATGGGATGGTAATGTAAGTTTAATCTTAATGTGATGGTAATGTAAGAGTAATGATAATGTGATGTTAATGTAAGGGTTATGATAATTTGATGGTAATGTAAGATTAATTATAATGTGATGGTACTGTAATGGCAATGATAATGTTATGGTAATATAAGGTAATTACAATGTTATAGTAATGTAAGAGTAATGATAATGTGATGGTGATGTAATGGTAATGATAATGTAATGGTACTGTAAGTGTCATGATAATGTGGTGGGGATGTAAGAGTAATGATAATGTGATGATAATGTAAGTTTAATCTTAATGTGATGGTAATGTAAGGTTAACGAGAATGTGATGGTAATGTAAGAGTAATGATAATGTGATGGTGATGTAATGGTAAGGACAATGTGATGGTGATGTAAGGGTCATGATAATGTGATGGTAATGTAAGTGTAATGATAATGTGGTGGTGATGTAAGAGTAATGATAATGTGATGATGATGGAAAGATAATGATAATGTGATGGTAATGTAAGGGTTATGATAATGTGGTGGTAATGTAAGCATGACAATGTGATGGTGATGTACAGGTAATGATAAAGTGATGGTAATGTAAGGGTTATGATAATGTGGTGGTAATGTAAGCATGATAATGTGATGGTGATTTACAGGTAATGATAATGTGATGGTAATGTAAGAGTAATAATGTGATGGTAATGTAAGTGTGATGATAATGTGATGGTAATGTAAGCGTGATGATAATGTGGTGGGCATGTAAGGGTAAGGATAATGTGATGGTAATGCAAGAGTAATGATAATGTGATGGTAATGTAAGGGTAATGATAATGGGATGGTAATGTAAGTTTAATCTTAATGTGATGGTAATACAAGAGTAATGATAATGTGATGGTGATGTACAGGTAATGATAATGTGATGGTGATGTAAGATTAATGATAATGTGATGGTGATGTACAGGTAATGATAATGTGATGGTAATGATAATGTGGTGGTAATGTAAGGGTAATTATAATGTCATGGTGATGTAAGCGTGATGATAATGTGGTGGGCATGTAAGGGTAAGGATAATGTGATGAAAAGGTAATGCCAATGTGGTGGTAATGTAAGAGTAATTATAATGTGATGGTGATGTAAAGGTAATGATAATGTGATGGTAATGTAAGTTTAATCTTAATGTGATGGTAATGCAACAGTAATGATAATGTGATGGTAATGTAAGGGTTATGATTATTTGATGGTAATGTAAGATTAATTATATTGTGATGGTACTGTAATGGCAATGATAATGTTATTCTAATATAAGGTAATTACAATGTTATAGTAATGTAAGAGTAATGACAATGTGATGGTGATGTAATGGTAATGACAATGTGATGGTGATGTAAGGGTCATGATAATGTGATGGTAATGTAAGTGTAATGATAATGTAGTGGTAATGTAAGAGTAATGATAATGTGATGGTAATGTACTGACAACGATAATGTGATGGTGATGTAAGGGTCATGATAATGTGATGGTAATGTAAGTGTAATAATAATGTAGTGGTAATGACAATGTGCTGATCATGATAATGTGGTGGTAATGTAGGGGTAACGATATTGTGACGGTGATGTAAGTGTGATGATAATGTGGTGGTGATGTAAGGATAATGATAATGTGAAGGTGATTTAAGGTAAGAGTAATGACAATGTGATTGTACTCTAAGGGTAATGATAATGTGGTGGTAATGTAAGGGTAATGACAATGATGATTATGGATGTGTATTGAGCATGTGATGATGTAAGGCAAGAGTAATGCTAATGTGATGGTAATTTAAGGGTAATGGGAATGTGATGCTAATGTAAGAGTAATGATAATTTGGTGGTAATGCAAGAGTAATGATAATGTGTTGGTGATGTAAGGGTAATGATAATGTGGTGGGCATGTAACGGTAAGGGTAATGTGATGGAAAGGTAAGGGTAATGATAATATGGTGGTATTGCAAGGGTAATGCTAATGTGGTGGTGATGTAAGAGTAACGATAATGTTATGGCAATTTAAGGTTAATGATAATGTGGTGGTAATGAAGGGGAAATTATAATGTGATGGTGATGTAAGGGTTTTGATAATGTGGTGGTAATTAAAGGGTAATGATAATGTTGTGGTAATGTAAGGGTAATGATAGTGGGATGGAACTGTAAGGGTAATGCTAATGTGAGGGTGATGTAAGGTTAATGATAATGTGATGGTGATGTACAGGTAATGATTATGTGATGGTAATGATAATGTGGTGGTAATGTAAGGGTAATTATAATGGCATGGTGATGTAAGCGTGATGATAATGTGGTGGGCATGTAAGGGTAAGGATAATGTGATGAAAAGGTAATGCCAATGTGGTGGTAAGGTAAGAGTAATTATAATGTGATGGTGATGTAAAGGTAATGATAATGTGATGGTAATGTAAGGGTTATGATTATTTGATGGTAATGTAAGATTAATTATATTGTGATGGTACTGTAATGGCAATGATAATGTTATTCTAATATAAGGTAATTACAATGTTATAGTAATGTAAGAGTAATGACAATGTGATGGTGATGTAATGGTAATGACAATGTGATGGTGATGTAAGGGTCATGATAATGTGATGGTAATGTAAGTGTAATGATAATGTAGTGGTAATGTAAGAGTAATGATAATGTGATGGTAATGTACTGGCAACGATAATGTGATGGTGATTTAAGGGTCATGATAATGTGGTGGTAATGAAAGGGCAATGATACTGTTGTGGTAATGTAAGGGTAATGATAGTGGGATGGAACTGTAAGGGTAATGCTAATGTGAGGGTGATGTAAGGTTAATGATAATGTGATGGTAATGTAAAGCTAATTAAAATGTGGTGGTAATATAAGCATGATGATAATCTGGTGGGCATGTAACGGTAAGGATAATGTGATAGACAGGTAAGGGTAATGATAATGTGGTGATATTGCAAGGGTAATGCTAATGTGGTGGTGATGTAAGGGTAACGATAATGTTATGGCAATTTAAGGTTAATGATAATGTGCTGGTAATGAAGGGGAAATGATAATGTGATGGTGATGTAAGGATAATGATAATGTGGTGGTAATGTAAGGGTAATGATGATATGATGGCAATATAAGGGTAATGATAATGGGATGGTAATGTAAGTTTAATCTTAATGTGAGGGTAATGTAAGGGTAATGATAATGTGATGGTGATGTAAGAGTACTGATAATGTCCTGGTAATGTGAGGGTAATCATTATGTGATGGAAATGTAAGAGTAATGATAATGTGATGGTGATGATAATGTGATGGTGATGTAAGGGTAAGTGTACTGTTATGGTAATGATAATGTAATGGTAATATAAGGTACTGACAATGTGGCGGCAATGTAAGGGTAATGATAACGTGATCATAATATAAGAGTACTGACAATGTGGTGGTAATATAAGGGTAATGATAATGTGATGGTGATGTAAGGGTAATGATAATGTGATGGTAATGAAAGGGTAAAGATAATGTGATGTTAATGTAAGGCTAATTATAATATTATGGTGATGTAAGGATAATTATAATGTGATGGTAATGTAAGGCTAATTATAATATGATGGTAATGTAAGGGTGATGATAATGTGGTGGTAATGATAATGTGATTGTTATATAAGGTAATGACAATGTGGCGGTAATGTAAGGGTAATGATAACGTGATGATTATGTATGTGTAATAATAATGTGATGGTGATGTAATGGTAATGTGATGATAATGACAATGTGATGATGATGTAAGGGTAACAATAATGTTATGATAATGATTATGTGATGGTGATGTAAGGGTAACAATAATGGGATGGTAATGTTAGAGTACTGATAACGTGTTTGGTGATGTAAGTGCAATGATAACTTCATGTTAATGTAAATGCAATGATAATGTGATGGTGATGTTAGGGTAATGATAATGTAGTGGTAATGTATTCGTGATAATAAATAAATGGTAGTGTAATCTGATACTAATGTAATGCGATGGCAACATAATGGTAATGACAATGTGATTGTGAAGGGTCATGATACTTTTATGATAGTGTAAGAGTATTGGTCAATATACACAGTCTGTTCTCTGTGCTCTACTGTATTGGTTCGCAAAAATGTGTTCAGCCAGCAGCAGATGAAGAGTAAAAATGCCAGCCACATGAAAACAATCCACACTTTCTAAACAGGGATACAAGTGATTTGTTAAAAAGATGCAACACTGATCCTGATTACATTTGTTGTTTCCATATAGCTTTACTAAACTGTATATAAACCTTCAGAATAAGGAGACCCATATTAGATATTAATAAGAATAATTATTTGAAAACGGTTAGCTCACACTCCAGTTGTGTCAGTACAGACTAGTATGCAACAATATTAGCAGATCTGTCAATGCTTCTGTTCTCCTTTAACATATTGTGCTGTGGGAGGTGAGCCACAGACTGAAAGCTAGCAGTAAAGTTCTCAGTGTTTTGTTTGAAATACTTCACATACAGTGGGGGAATTAAGTATCAAAAATTATAAAAATATATTTACATTGAGGCTATTCACATGAAATTTTCACCAGACCTTGGTATTAACTCAAGAAATCCACACATATAAAGAAATACCATAATTAAATTTCATAAATTAAGTTGTGTGTAATAAAGTGGAATGACACTTGAAAAAAGTATTGAACAGGCTTAGTGTCATTTATTTAATAATTACTGGAAAAGCCTTTGTTTGTAATGACAGGTTCAAGAGGCTTCCTGTATGAATAAATTTATTGGCTGCAGTATTCAGGTGTGATTTTGGCCCGTTCTTCTAAATGTATTGTCTTTAAATCTTGTTCAATTGGATTCAAGTCAGGTGATCGACTGGGCCATTCTAAGGCCTTGATTTGTTTTTCTTTTTTTCTCTGAAACCAATTGAGAGTTTCCTTTGCTGTATGCTTTGGATCATTGTCCTACAGGAAAGTTCAACCACATCTCATATTCATCATCCTGTTGGATGTCAGCAGATTCTTCTGAAGAATCTCCCGGTTAAGGGCTCCATTCATCATTCCTTCAATTATATAAAGTGTGCCAGTACCTTGCGATTAAAAACAGCCCCACACCATGATGCTTCCACCTCCAAACTTCACTGTAGGAATAGTGTTTTTAGGGTGATGTGCATCACCATTTCTTCGCACTACACTCTCCCAGTATTTCATAGGCTTGTCCAAATGACTTGACATGCCTTTTCTTTAGTAATGGAAACTAGCAGGGTGAGCATGCATAGAGGCCATAGCAGTGGAGTGCATTGCCTGTTGTTTTCTTTGTGATGATGGGACCTGCTGCTTCCAAGTGTTTCTGGAGCTCTTTCCGAGTGGACATTGGATCTCGGGCTACTCTTCTGACTATTCTTCTGACTCCCTGGCCAGAAATCATGTGAGGAGCTCCTGTCCATGGACAGTTGATGATGGAGTGATGCTTCTTCCACTTGTGGATAATGGTCCGAATGGTGCTTACTGAAGTTTTGAAAAACGCCTGTACACGCTAAATTCCCTAGTGTTGAATTAACACCCACAGTGTTTATTTGAGACCAATTGACTTATATAAACACTGATGGTGTTAAATCAACACTTGTGATTTTGCTGTGTATCTGATTCCATCAATATGTTTTACAACAATAAGGATGTGAAGGTCTTGGGAGAGCTCTTTGCTTTTACCCATCATTAGATTTTTCTTGTGTGACACCTTGGTAACCAAATGTCTTTTTTATAGACCATAAATTTACCAACCCAGCTGATATTTATTTGCACAGATATGATGTATAATTACTTTCTAACAACTTATAGATTTCAGCTGGTTCCTTGCCTTACCTTGCCTTGGAGAACAGCTTTTTCTTAGCATCTTCACTACTTTTTTCCCATGTCATTCCACTTAATTACACTTATTTATTTATGGAATTTAATGTTGTGAATTCTTTATTTTTCCAGATTTCAGTTAATACTGATGTCTGGTGAAAATTTGATGCGAATAGCCTCATTGAATATATATATTTACTGAAAAAATGTGGATGGGTTGAATTTCAGTTTCACATTCTGTGCAATGTGATAGTTAATTACAGATTACAGATTACTTCCAACAGCACTCTAACCGTTCAGGTATCTATATAAATAGATAATACCTCACAAGTAAATGCTCTTCATTGTATGTGTTTAGTACAAAGCTCTGCTGCACATACGGTATAGAAAATGTACAATAAATATTCCATATTTATGTCACCATTAACTCCTCACTACTCATGTCTAGCTCAATTCTGAATATGACCCTCAGAGAGCAGAAAAAACAAAAGCATC
Organism: Noturus placidus; assembly: GCA_022414735.1. Lineage (NCBI taxonomy): Eukaryota > Metazoa > Chordata > Actinopteri > Siluriformes > Ictaluridae > Noturus > Noturus placidus. Next base: position 50,823 of record JAFFST010046770.1, read on the forward strand.
AGGATAACTGATGGGATAATTATGCGATGCTGTGCACTTGTGCAAATAGTGTGTAATTGTAGTATAAACATCACTTGCAAATAGCAGGAGCCTGTATAAGTTAATGTGAGTTCTATCACCATAGCAACAAACTGACTGGAATTAAGATAAATAAATTGTGCTTATTAACTTGAAGGGTCTTTATTTACTTGACGTGCTAGTGTTCAGTCACATTTAGTGCAAGGTGCATGCCCTGAGGCCCAGAGTATAAGCTGTAACTAACATCTGATTAGCATATCTATCATAAACAGATAAATATCTATCAAAATCAGTACACAGAGTAACACAAGGTGTTCCAACATTCCAAGTGTTGCTCTACAGGCTTCTGGCCATGCAGATATAGCAGTAGGTGAATAAACAGGACATTGAGATATAGTCAAAGACGGAGAAGAAAATGTTAGATGAAGATGTGAACATGTAAACATTAGTCTCATAATTGTAAAAGTTTGTCTTCACTCACTGTCCTCCACAGGGCTAATCTCTCTCTCTCTCTCTCTCTCTCTCTCTCTCTCTCTCTCTCTCTCTCTCTCTCTGTGTGTGGAGTTCTGGGATTCTCAGGATTTACTTGTGTGGGTGATGTCACCTTTACAGGCAACTCTGTGACAGCTCCGGAATCTCAACGCACAGGCACTTTGACAGCCTGGGCCGAAACTCTATATTTGGTATTTTGTCCTGCCGTTGATGCAATTTATATTGGACCTTAAAGAGAGTGCTCTTTCCAATACACCTAAAAGTCAAATTCACTTAAATCTCATGGTTTTAGGCAATGTGTGTTGAATTAACAGGAAGCTGTTTAGTTCTACTGTTTCTCTCACTCTTACCTTCTCTCAAGGGCTGGTATCTAGTGTCTCATTTCTGGAATAAATGACATGCAGCTGTCTGCTGGGTAGAGAGAAGTATTTTTATTTATTTATTTATTTATTTATTTTGTGTGTGGAATGACCAAGTTCAGTGTGACCTGTCAAAATTACAAATTAAACTAGTAGGAAAATAATGTTTGAAGCATTAGGGATTTCATTGTGTAAGACTCCTTTACCTACCATGACAAGAATGTGATAAGCAATGCTTTTCTTTTCTTTTCTTTTCTTTTTTTTTTTTATTTAAATTTCAAATACATATGTACTTTGTATGCCTTTGTGGCAACAATATTACAGTGGTGTGAAAAAGTGTTTGCCCCCTTCCTCATTTCCTGTTCCTTTGCATGTTTGTCACACTTA
>JAFFST010046773.1:5672-20035 GCA_022414735.1 Noturus placidus
CCCGATGCCTCCTGGGATAGACTCCAGGTTCCCCCGTGACCCTGAAAAGGAGTAAGCGGTTGAAGATGGATGGATGGATGGATTCCAACTAATGCCACAACAGCTTTTGACAGTGACCACATGTGAAACTCATTTAAACCACTTCCACTACGTATTTTTGAAAAGGCAAACGTTGTGCATCACAGTGCTGTTTCGAATACTACAATTCCAGATCCCCATCATCTGTTCCGTTTATTTCTTCATGAATACATTCTCGGATGTAGTGCGTCTATAATATCAATCCCAGTGATCATAGACCGAACGAAGGCTAGTTTAGAGCGCAATAAATACACAAGCTAACGGCTAATACACGTTATATGCTAGCCAGTGAGAACGAGCGAAGTGTCAGGTTCGCAATTGAGAGGGAAAATAAAACATCAACGAGCCTCCAAACTTTAAAACACACCAGATAATACATAATATAATAAATAACAACTTTTTAAAATGAAGGTAGCTAGCTTAGCTGGCTAGCTTAGCGAGCTTAAGCTGCATAGGTACACACAAGGCTAGCTAGCTAAGCTAAGCTAGCTAGCTAAGCTGCATAGGTACACACAAGGCTAGCTAGCTAAGCTAAGCTAGCTAGCTAAGCTGCATAGGTACACACAAGGCTAGCTAGCTAAGCTAAGCTAGCTAGCTAAGCTGCATAGGTACACACAAGGCTAGCTAGCTAAGCTAAGCTAGCTAGTTAAGCTGCATAGGTACACACAAGGCTAGCTAGCTAAACTAAGCTAGCTTAGCTTAGCTAGCTAGCCTTGTGTGTACCTATGCAGGACAGACTTGACACTCATGATGCTAACTAAAGCCAAAGCGTTCGCCGTGTTCGCTTTGGGGTAACAGTTCCTGACACCAGCAAACGATTGACCCGATAATTTCCCCAGAATTCTGTTCACAAACCTCGAGTTTCACCGCGAATGGCGGCACATGAAACGACCGCATATGATAAACAAGCCTAGCGCAGGGCTAAACGACTCGGATTTGGGAGTTTCGATTCGTGTGTTTGGATAACAAGGCAGGGCGGTGTTTCGGATGAAAACTCAAATAGAGTGCATAGTTTGGATTTTAAAAAGAGAGAGAGAGAGTCCAGGAGACAATTGTAGAGCTTCAAAGGAAAACCGGTTCCACCTTTCAAACACTGTGTTTGCTTTTTAATCTGTCGGGCTAAACGACTCCGCTAACTGATTCGAACGAATCGAATCGCAGATGAATCGAAAGCAGTACACTTTCGATTCATCAGCGCTGGCGAATCGATTCGTTCGATTCACTTAGCGGAGTCGTTTAGACAGAACGACTCATTACCAACACATCCAGCATGATGATTAGAGATTTTTAAACAAGACTTTGGTAATCACACACACACACACACACACACACACACACACACACACACACAACAACAATAATGAACTAATAAACTGTGAGGAAAAACAACAATCTGTGAACACGTATTTAAACGGACCAATAAATAACGAGAGGTTTATAATTCACTTGTTTAATATTTCACAAAAGATGTCAGTGCTTTGACAGAAATGAAAGATTGGCACTTAGATAAACACATTGTTATGCCAGAGTAATAATAATAATAATAATAATAATAATAATAATAATAATAATACCTCAAATGAAATACAGATGTACTTACACCACCAGCCAAGGTGAAAGTATCATTAACTCCAGCTATCTGTGCATTGATTATCATTAAAATGAATTACGGTTCAGGATTATTTTTTTTAAATTTGTTATTAATACAACATCTTCACTGAATTATGATTAAATTGATTAGCCAAGACGTCTTTAGTTTAGGAACCTCAACACAACGCAAATATATAAGTAATAAAAGCTTATACGTAACAATTAGCATCAAACTGAATGGCAAAACGATCACAAATTTGTAAAATGTGTTTAGTTCTACAGATAATGAAATATCATTAGCTATAAAACGGATAAAGGTACATTGTACATGTAGAACTTGCGACAGAAATCACATGGCAGCTGTATTTGACCCCAAATTTGGGTATTGGCCAAAAATGTTGTTTTCCTTGTTGATAATTTGGTGTTAAAAGCTTCTATTATTTGCTAGCTACATTAGCCTCACTCCAAAATTATGACGAAAAGGTGTCAATTCTAATATTTCGGAGCTTTAATTCGAAATATAAGGGTCAACTCAAAAGCGTGTTCACAATCTACTGCATCAAATGCACCTGAAAAAGAGCAAATGGAAAAATCCTAAATTCATTTCATAGCTTGATAACTGGACAGCATTTAAGACCAGACTGGCATACATATAAGCATATTTCTTACAGCTTGGATTGTAGGATTGTGATATTTAAGCCAGTGTGACTGGAAGCTCTAGAAAGATGTAAACTTGAGCAATATACACTTTTGGCAGGGGGAAGACCAACATATTCCTGCTGTACTTCGAGACAACAACAAAAAAAAAAACCCCACAAATCATATATCATGGGAATCAGTTTAATTTGACCAGCTAATGGTATCCCAAGCCCTATATGTGTATATGTAGCCTTTTTGTAATTAAGCTAACATTATTACAAAAGAATTAAAAAATATATAATAATAATAATAATAATAATAATAATAATAATAATAATAATACGCCAATGAATGTGGCCAATTTGATATAAACACTTGTCATTCATGCAATTATCCGATCAGTGGTCTGCTGTTGTAGTTCATCCACCTCAAAGCTACGGCTTTCCAGTAGATGATGTTCAGCAGTTAACTGAAGCTCTTGACCCGTTTCTACACGGTTCCATGTTTTCACGCTGCTGCCACATGATCGGCTGCTAATCTAAGAATCACATAACCGAGCAGGCGCACAGGTGTTTCTATTAAAGTGGCCGGTGAGTGTGTGTGTGTGTGAGTGTTCATGTTAAAAATAGTAAGTCTGTGTAGAATAGGGAAGGTGAAAATATGCCAGAAGATACGCTGTACATGTTGTATACACTTTCACACATACACGGATGTATAATTTGATCATATGACACAAACAGGTATTCAACAGCGTTTATGTTGATAAAAAAAAAACAACAACAAACAAAACAAAAAATGTTTAAATAGATTTAACAAGAACATAAACGTACAATAGATATCTAGAGTCTTAGTAAAAAGATAAGACATCATTTTGACGTCTTCAAAAGTAAGACATTGGTTTGAACAAAAAAAAAACAAACGAGCGTCATGCTGAGCAGAAGAACGAATGTGCACGTGAATTCGCACGTGACACGACACGTGTAAACAAATCATGTGGCTCTGGTGGCACATTTGTAGATGGGTAAGCGGGAACGAAGGAATAAAGGAAAGAAACACACACACGCACACACACACACACACACACACACACGGACGTTCAATCCCACGCTTTCTACCATTCTCTAACAAACACAAGCGGTCTAATTAGAAACTGATATAACTGTGTGGTACTTTAATCACAACCCCTAATGAAACACTTTAACCTTAATAACGGATCATACACATGTACAAAGGTTAAAAGCTGACAAAAGTATTTTTTAATTCCATCACATTAAACTGAAATTCTTGCCTTTTCCGTGGTGTATTTATCAACTGTGAGTAAACGCTAGTAAAAGGTTAACACGTGAAAACATATTTAAAATGACAGGTTATGATTTTGAGGTTTTAAAAATAAACATCTGAACCCTATATACAAATCTAAAGGATGTTTTTTTTTAATGTAAATTAGGACTTAAGTGTTGCATGAAAGAGTGATTGTATTCAACGTTTAGCCGATGGCAGACGTCTGCCGCTCTTACGTCCTTGAGGTGAAGTGACGTGGCAAACGGATGATAAGAACCACAATGAGGTAACGAACACGTCTAAAGTTTTTCTGTTGTGCTGAGATAACTAAACTGCTATTAAACAGATAACTTTGGCTGTTAGATGCTAATAACTGCCAGCAAGCGAACGTTAGCATAGCAACTGGTGATAACATTATCTAAATAGTTACGCTTGGTCAAGTGTTTAACTTCACTTTAGAAAACCTGGGGTATTTATTATTTTTTTTTAAATAGAACTTAAGAATTTGCCGAATATTTATGTATTTCATTTAAATACTGTTCTCAGCTTCTAAGCTCCAGATCTCTGTCCCTTCGCTCGTCAAACTTTAAAGAGCAGAATCACAAACCGATCTCGGATCAGATGTTCCAACCGGCACGAACACACTATGCAGTCACCGAGGCGTCATCGATTTCAGAAAGGCTTTTATGAAGCCGATCACCACCTCTACTGAGCTCAAAAAAAAAAATGAGAAAGGGCACGGCAAGGTCATTTAAGCTCCGCCCCTAAACTTCACAGGATGACATTTCCTATTTCCTTACACATCCTATACACCTCATGCATTTAACCCAGTTTAGCCACTTTCCTATAATCATTCGAGTGTCCTGTTCAGCATTGTGATCTGGATCTGATGATAAAGATTTGCATCCACGTTCAAATCCCACGATTGTTGGGATCCAAAATCGAAGGTAAAGAGAAAGCCTGCGCTCAGCTGATCGGTGTACGTCACGTTCATCGTTGCGTTTTTTTTTTCTTTCATTTCGAATTCGAACAAACAAGATGTTCAAAATGAGACGTTTTTGGATTTTAAAAACGGTAAATATCATTTCAGGGTTAAAAATAACAAGCTTGAATATCAGACGGACGACCAACCCGATGTCCAGCAGCAATTACTGGGTAGCAAAACGTTTCGATTAAAGATTGCCGTTCGTACCTGATGGACTAAAAACGGATCACTATGTGCTTTAAAAAAAAAAAAAAACATAAAACAAAAAAGATAGCGTGAGGGTGACTGAGAAGGAGGACAGCATTTAAAAATAAATTAATCAATTTAAATTTCATCCATCCATCCATCCATCTTCAACCGCTTACTCCTTTTCAGGGTCACGGAGGAACCTGGAGCCGATCCCAGGGAGCATCGGGCACAAGGCGGGGTACACTCTGGACAGGGTGCCAGTCCATCGCAGGGCACAATCACATACACACTCACACACCCATTCATACACTACGGACACTTTAGACACGCCAATCAGCCTACCATGCATGTCTATGGACTGGGGAGGAAACCGGAGTACCCGGAGGAAACCCCCGACACACGGGGAGAACATGCAAACTCCGCACACACACAGCACCGGCGGGGCTCGAACCCTGGACCCTGGAGGTGTGAGGCGAACGTGCTAACCACTAAGCCACCGTGCGCCCCTCAATTTAAATTGATTTATTTAAAAAATAAATAAAAAATTAAGGACACATAGTAAGGGCACACGGTGGCTTAGTGGTGAGCACGTCCGCCTCACACCTCCAGGGTCCGGGGTTCGAGTGTGTGTGTGTGTGTGGAGTTCGCATGTTCTCCCCGTGTGTCGGGGTTTCCTCCGGGTACTCCGGTTTCCTCCCCCAGTCCAAACACATGCATGTTAGGCTGATTGGCGTGTCTAAAGTGTCCGTAGTGTATGAATGTGTGTGAGTGTGTATGTGATTGTGCCCTGTGATGGACTGGCACCCTGTCCAGGGTTTACCCTGCCTTGTGACCGATGCTCCCTGGGATAGACTCCAGGTTCCCCCGTGACCCCGATCAAGGAGTAAGCGGTTGAAGATGGGTGGATGGATGGATGGACACATAGTATTCATCGTAACCAAAGAAAAGTATTCATCGTAACCAGGTCAGCTTTAGCCATTTAAAAAAGAAAGAAAGAAAATTGAATGCATGAGTATTCTGGACTTTGTGTGGTGAAACAAGTAGAAACAACTGAAAACAAGTCAATATTTTATTTGTGGAAAAAAAAAATAATTTTAAAAGCTCCCAAGCGGCACAAACAGAACAGCGTTCTGGCGAGTTCGAATCCTAACAATGCCATAATCCTCGATAGCCCGGGAGTCCAAGAGAGAAAAACCGGCCATGCTCTCTGGGTGGGATGGACATACTCTCTCTCCTCCTCTGTCAATCACAGTGACCCAAGCCAATCACCTAGCCAGGTGTCTATGAGCTCATGTATATGACTTCCTCAGAGTGTGTTACGCTGCCATGTGACGTAGCATGAGCAGCATGCCCTTGACAGGTAACCAAGTTGGAGAGAAAATGAAATGCAGAAAAAAGGTGAATTAACCCACAAACAAAATAAAATAAGAAACGAAAAGTGAAGGAACGCGACACATACGGACCTCAACTCTACACTTAAAAAAACCAAACAAACCTTGGATAAAGTTGCTTTGGATAAAAAGCGTCAACCAAACGCAGTTTTCTTACTATAGAGAGTGTACACCAAAGGCTTCCGTCTCAAACTCTTTGCACTGGGAGTCCTGCCGATGCACTTGAACAACAGCTCACCATCAACCTACTCGGCTGGACATACAGTGATGAACATGAGACGCTACATCATCTGATAATAGCTGTGCTAAACTGTCCTTCAATCTGTTACAATACTCCTTTCCATGTAATAATACATTGTGTACAATCATTAGGTTTGGTACTGGCAGTGAAAAAGTATACGTCTATATACAGTATATATATATATATATATATTTACACACACACACCCACACACACACACACACACACAATGTCCTGCAAAGGTGGCAGTTGATCGGCTTAAACCTGAGCTGGAAAAAAAAAGACCATTTCAGTAGGGCAGTTTAGCGACTTGTTCAGAGTCGTAAATAGTTTTGTGAGAAATGAAACGACGTGAAGACAAGCAGCATTATACAAAATACAACATTATAGCACTTGGTGAAGTCAACAGCAACGTAACGCTTTTTTTCTTTTTCTTTTTTTTTTTTTTTTTTACAAATGTCACACAGTTGGTTTATGCGGTTATAAAAAAGAGTAACAAAAGCTGTAAACAGTCAGAGCGAAGGAAGGAAAAGGGGGGGAAGAATCTTTAGGGATCTGGAATGTTAGGTTATCCAGTAATTGTGCTATCTATATATTACGTGTTTGTTTGGTTTTTTTTAGTCGCAGCAGCGGCTCGTGACCATAGATTTCGGTGGGGCAGAACGACATAAATAATAATAATAATAATAATAATAATAATAATAATAATAATAATAATGACACAGCCTCAAACAGATTGAAGTCAAGAGGCGATTACACTCGACTTATGCTATAGGTTACAATCTAGTGAATTTTTAGAAGAAGTCCGTAACAGGCGGCTGAGTATCGACGTCGGCATACAGTCATCCAGCGTAAAGTCTAACAGCTTGTTTTGAGTGGTTTTAGACATAACTGTGTTTCATGTAATATCATTAACCACTATTTACATCTCAAAAACCACTCAAAAGCCCAGAAACTAGCCAAAAAATGTGGGCACTGGAAAAAGGAGACACATTTTCCTTCTTGTTTCTCAGCTATTGTGTGAGAAACAATGTCACCATGGTGCACACGCATTTCTGATGTGCAGACGTTATCCACTCCGTAACCCCCCTATTCCCTCTCCCAATCTTTTCAATATATCTTACAACAGAAATGGTTCTGTACATCACAGCCTAGTCTGCACTCGCACTTTTACACTTACTATTGCATTGCAGTCCCAAGTGGTCAAAATGGGAACTGCAACAATCGCTAATAAACAAGAGGGCCATTGAGGCAGGAATGAGGATGATGCCCCATGCTGAAAATCCATCCATCCATCTTCCATACAGCTTATCCTTCCTTCAGGGTCACGGGGAACCTGGAGCCTATCCCAATAAGCATGGGGAACAAGGCAGGGTACACCCTGGACAGGGTGCCAATCCCCATGCTGAAAATGAAAATTTTTAATGTTAAAAAAGCATCGCATGGGTTAGGGTTAATGACAGTTAACAGTTAATGACAGGGTTGATTTTTCTGTATAAATGTATTAGATTTCATTCTAATGAAACCGGATCCGTGACCCCTGGCAACCATGTCATTAACACTTTCGGTCCAATGCTCCCTATCCAATAAAAATATTTCATTTTCAGCATGGGGCAGCACCATCATTCCTGTCCCGATGGTCCTCTATTTATTAGCAATCGTTGCAGTTCCCATTTTGACCACTAGGTGCAATAATAACTATGGCGCTAGATGGGGCATCTTGTAAGGTGGACAATTCGGTGGAACATTTGTGTATATCTGTCAAATAGCAACATTTTTTTCAAATTGTGAGTCACTCAAAAAAGGTAATTAATACTTTATATATATATATATATATATATATATATATATATATATACACACACACACAGACACACATTGACGCTCTGCCCTACCTGCCCCTATAGACGAGCCACAACTACATATTCGGCACAGACAATAGTGTCTTGGAATTGTGTGTGTGTGTGTGTGTGTGTGAGAGAGAAAGAGAGAAAGAGATAACACAGTACTGAGAGTAAACCCTCATTATATTGGTGAAATCACTGGCAGCTAGTTAACCACAGAACAGACCGAATGATTGACTGTTAGCCCCAGGTGTTTAAGGCGTGTGTTGATTTTGGTATGAAGATTGGGAGTGTTAGACATGCACGCTTCCAGGCAAGAACAATTTACAAATCTTTCTAATGCCGTCACGTGTCGTATTATTTGCATATGATTTTAAACTCACCTGCTCTTTTCCTTTTCTGATGCGATATTGTAGTATTTTTTACATAATATCCGTAAAGCAGGTTTATAATAAATGTGGACGTTGGCGACACTTCCTAGTGAATCACTCTAGTAGCAACATACATGTGGAATATGGCACACACATATTTGATTACATTTGATTCAACACTAGATTCTCTATTTTGTCCCAAAAAAAAGGTTCTCTCTTTGTACGAACGCTCTTGTTTGCTTTGTTTGCAAGCTCCACCTCATTTTGTACAAGGTAAACGCTTCATTTGAGAACACCGGAGGCTCGGTTCGTTAAAAAGCACTGAATATCAGGAAAGACGTTGACGACGGAGTGAGGTGTAGCTGTGCGGTGAGTAGCTGGTTGCGGAAGAGTGCGGAAAAAACTCGACACACGCGTCCCCATCCACAAAAGCAAGTTCAGAAGAACTTTTAAAAAGAAAAAAAAAATTGAGGACGACAATCATTTGGTAGTGCACCTCATGTACACCCTCAGGAACTCTGGGTGGCAATCTGGGATCCGAAACACACTCGGAACAAGTTCTTTCCTATGCACGTACCTCGCACACGCCCTCACTTTTCTTTAACAATCTCCTCGTACTTGGGTGGTGGGTCGCTGTAAGCGGTGGTGGTCTCGTCGCTGCTGCTCTCCAAGTGGCCCGTCACTTCTTCGTAAGACGGCGGAGGCGTGGCCCCTGACAGCCGTGACGCGACGGACATAGACGAGTCCTGCACGTAGAGTCCGCGGCCATTCGGAGGTTGCAACGTGCAGTCCAGGCTCCCTGAAGTGACTCCCCCTCTTTCCCTTTCCCCTCCGCTGAGCACCACGCTGGGCCTCTCGTTGAAGTGCGTGTTGTCCGTATGCGAAGGTGTGTCGCGGTGCACAAGGATTCTGGGAAGGCTGCGTGTGTTGCGATTGGCCAGGTAGCGGTTCTGCGTGTATGCTGGGCGCCGGCGCGTGGCCTTCTGCAGCTGGCAGCGCCAGATGAGGAAGAGCGCGATGATGATGAGGAGGGCTACACCTAGCAGCGGTACCACCATGTACACGGTGTCGGCACGCCCTGAGCGCGTTTCTGCGTTGTTGTTCACGGTGTACAAGTTACGCGTCTTCCAGAACTCCATCTGCGGTCAAGCAAGAGACAGGTGCGCTAAGTGCGGATCTGATTCTATTATTAACTGCAGTACGTAATTACAGCAGAGATTTTGTACGTATAATTATAATCAATTACATAACACACTACAGAATGACCAGTGGATTTAAACACTGTACAGAGCAGTTACTTGGTTACACCCTTTCTTTAATACAGCAATCACAATTTGCATACTCATCATGCTGCATGATAGAAAGGAAAAAATATATTTTTTTTAAATAAAATAAATCAAAAAAGGGGTCACATCCTGCGGTATTTCTATGCAGCGATCAGCAACGCTGGCCGGGTGGGTAAGTTATGCAACATCGAATATCTCCACAGCAGTTCGATGAGCTCAACACTGACTCACTTCCGACTGAGAGGTCTTACACAATCGCTTGATCACTCATCGGCAAAACAAAAGGCTGACGCAAACGCTAATTTACTGGAAATAATAATTAATCAATTTGTATAGCGCTTTTTACAATGGACATTGTCTCAAAGCAGCTTTACAGAAATATCATTTTTACATTTTACAAGCGACTTACAAATGAGACACACTCACACACCAATGGGAGCAGAGCTGCATGCAAGGTGCTAGCTTGCCATCGGGGGCAACTTAGGGTTCAGTGTCTTGCCCAAGGACACTTCGGCATGGGATCACCCGGGCCGGGATTCGAAACTCCAACCCTACGATTAGTGGACAACCCGCTCTACCGACTGAGCCACAGCCGCCCCACGAAATGTGATTCAGGATAACGTAGTGACCTGTTCAAACATTTTAAGCAGCAGTGACAAATGTCGACCATGTGGACTGATTTTTAGAAAACCGCTGGTATAAAAAGTTATACCGGACATGCACCGTTCACACACACATATATATATATGTGAAGATGGATGTATATATATATATCCATGGATGTATATATATATATCCATCCATCCATCTTCAACCGCTTACTCCTTTTCAGGGTCACGGGGAACCTGGAGCCTATCACAGGAGGCGGGGTACACCCTAGACAGAATGCCAGTCCATCGCAGGGCACAATCACATACACACTCACACACACATTCATACACTACGGACACTTTAGACACGCCAATCAGCCTAACATGCATGTCTTTGGACTGGGGGAGGAAACCGGAGTACCCGGAGGAAACCCCCGACACACGGGGAGAACATGCAAACTCCACACACACATGGCCCTGACGGGACTCGAACCCCGGACCCTGGAGGTGTGAGACGGACGTGCTAACCACTAAGCCACCGTGCACCCCTATATATATATATAATAATCCAGCGTCCAGCTGAGTTTCCTCGACTGGCTCTGCCGGCAAGCAGTTCCCAACTGCACGGCTGGTCATAATTACACACTCCCCCTACTCTTTAAACCAAAATGGTAGAAATTAAAGAATCATTTTTCTCCTGTTTATCTCTACTTGATAATTCAATCATTAATCACATTTTTTTTTTTAAATAGCAAATTTCAAGCAGGAAAAAAAAAAAAAACAAAACCCCAAAACCAACTGAAACCCCTAGTGTGCAATTGAGAAGCACTTACTGTTTTCTCCTTTGTCTCAAACGCCTCATTGGCCTCCTCGAAGCTGCAGCTCTCCTCCACGCACTCCCTCTCAATGTTGCCCTGCCAGAACTCCTCCAGGAACCCATTAGCCCGTGGAAAACGCCTGAGGAGAGACTTTGCATCCTTCCCATTTAGGAATTCTGTAGAAGAGAGCGCAAGAGTGAGTGTTAAAGAGAAAGAAAGAGAGGTAGAAACACGTAGCAAAAGCGATGTCACAGCATCAGACGAGCCGATGTCAGTCAGACGACTCGAGACGTCACCGAGTCTGGGTATCTACACTTCTTTTAAATGTCTATCACGTGACACGTTCTTGGTAATCATAAGGAATGGAACGGTATCTTATCGTTTGTAATTCCATTCCAAGAGATAATCAGAAGGTTATTAAGGTTCAAAGTTATTTTTACATTAAGCGCCAAATCTGAATAATTCACTTTCCGCCTGCGTTGTCGTTTACGCTTTCAAATAGTTTACATTCGCCATTCTGGCACAAATCTCACGTGTGGGCGGGGCTTAACAGCAAATGACTCTCATTGGCTAGTGAGATTTGGATGGACAGCTCCCTAACCAGGAAGTAAAGACGTCAGTGGTGTGAAGTTTGGACAGCGTTCTGGATACGGTTCTCTGCATAGTTATAGTGTTAAAATACTTACTTACGTAATCAGTATATTAGTTCGTAATTAACATTTCTCATATGACTATTTCTTTTGTTGTTCGAGATGAGCTCTTAGGAGCTCCTCAGCTGGACACTTGAGCTGCCGATTCAAATCTCACAAACTAATGAGAGTAAATCGCTGTTAAGCCCCGCCCACACGTGCGATTCGTGCCAGAATGAAGAACGTAAACTTGCGGCGCGTAAACGAAAAGTCCGGCATTCGTAAACCGTGATTATCGAAAACAAAGCTTAGAAAACTGTTAACAAAGAGCGTTTACTTGTTTAATTGAAGACCGTGCTGACCACTGAGTTCACCGTTTTCAGTTTCAGGGTGTTTTTCTTCTCTCTAATTGTATATTTTTGTTGGATTCTTGAAAAGTTACTTTTGGTATGTACAGACGCTAGAGCAACGTCAAGAAATTTACCCCCCCCCCCCCACTTTCCCACGTATTCGTTAGACTCATTATTTATGTCATATTACCTTGCAGTAATTTTTACACCCATCATTTCTCCTTTATGGGTCTTTCCCCGTTCAAGTAGATAGCAGCCTGGTCTTGTATGACTGAAAATAACCGCCTGGGAGCGTTGCCAAGATGGCCGCCAAGTGAACAGATTTTACTATAACATCTTTGCTTACTACTATGGAGCAGTTTCCTTTCAGTTCATTCACCCTGTCGAACACGCATATCTCCTCGCTCCTGTCCGTCTAGTACTGATGTATGACTATGTGTAACAGTTTTCCATTTGTACAACATAGTTAAACCCTTTTATGGACAGAACACAACAACTCCCCTTAAAATTTCCATAAAATTAACAGAATGAAATGAAATGATTTGGTTCTGTATGTCGATGTGTTCCCTTCTGAAACAGGAAGTCACGGTGACTTTGTATTGAAGCGTTTGAGAATAGCGTGAGATACGCAACACCCCTGCCAAATCTAAACAAGTCTGAAAGAAGCTTAGCGGGCTAGCGTTATACGGAGAACAGCGGAGAGATTTCTCTGACCAGAGCTTTTTCCTTACTCTAGAAGCAACACATTCTTGAAACGAAAAGCCTCAAGTTGGTAAAAACGTCCGTGTCACTGCAACAATCTTGTACAGATTCCTTCTTCGTCGTAATAAATAAACTCAACCAAATGTTGATTGGAAAAGGGGAATAGCGTGCGGTTAGACGCACAGCCAAAAACACGTTGAGGAAACATGTGTACTGCTAACGAGCTACTACTGTAGAACGAGACTGTCTTCTGGGAGAGGAACAGATGGTTCTTCAGAGCATTTCATTGGATGAGTCGCAGAACTACTACATACTACTTAAATATCTCTAAAACGATTTATTTTTGGTATATTTTGTACTCACCTCCTGCCATGCTACCTCCAACGAACTTAATGCACAGTATTCTGTACTGAAGGAAAAAGACACATACATGAGGCAATGGCACATTTGTTCCTATTTAACATTTGAAACAAATACTTGTACACACACACACACACACACACACACACACACATTTACTTATCATGATGAAAGGGACTACATCCAGGCTACACAAAAAAATATCTATTATATCTGAGGCCATACAAACAATTACTGGGAAAAAAAACCCAAAATACCGGGGAATGTCTGTGATTGAACCGTGAATGCATTTCAGGGTGGCTTTTGATCTGAAGGTGTGTGATTAAATATTTGAAATCGGTGTCGTACACAAAAAATATAATCGTACCGACGTATTCGTTTCTTCCATTAGAAAACTAATGTTTTATTTCCAAAAAAATATATATATATATTTTTTTTAAACGTACAACTCGGAGCAAAATATCCCAAAAATGCAGACGATAAGCATCCGGCGTCGGTGTGAACTCCTTTAATACTGTTTCAAAAGCATCTGAGGGAAATTCCTCAAGAAATTGGGTGAGAACACGCCAAGAAATACATTTCTGGAAATTCTAGACGAAAAGGGCGTCTACGTTGAAGATGCTAAAATATTTCGATTGATTTATTTTGGATTTAAAAATTTTCTTTTAAAAATTATATATATATATATACATCCATCCTCAACCGCTTATCCGTAATCGGGTCGCGGGGGTAGCAGCTCCAGCAAGGAACCCCAAACTTCCTTTTCCTGAGCAACATTAACCAGCTCTGACTGGGGGATCCCGAGGCGTTCCCAGGTCAGTGTGGAAACATAGTCTTTCCACCTAGTCCTGGGTCTTCCCCGAGGTCTCCTCCCAGTTGGATGTGCCTGGAATACCTCCCTAGGGAGGCGCCCAGGGGGCATCCTTGCCAGGTGCCCGAACCACCTCAACTGACTCCTTTCAACGCAAAGGAGCAGCGGCTCGACTCTGAGTTCCTCTCGGATAGCCGAGCTTCTCACC
>JAFFST010046773.1:20545-30684 GCA_022414735.1 Noturus placidus
GGTGTGTGAGTGTGTCTCATTTGTAAGTCGCTTTGGATAAAAGCGTCTGCTAAATGAAGAAATGTAAATGCAACTATGGGAATTATGTTTTGAGATATATATATATATATATATATATATATATATATATATAAACATAATTACCATAGTTGCATTTGTGTTATAAATGTATAAATGTGGAAAATAAATAAATAAATAATGAGTGTGTCTAAATTCTCGGACGTCGCGCTCGGTCTGAGATGTAGCGCTACTTCCTTATGGTGCGACAGGTTCAACATTACTTCTACGTAGGACTTAAGGCGCATTTTACATCCAGCATGGTC
Source organism: Noturus placidus (assembly GCA_022414735.1). Lineage (NCBI taxonomy): Eukaryota > Metazoa > Chordata > Actinopteri > Siluriformes > Ictaluridae > Noturus > Noturus placidus. The sequence goes on from JAFFST010046773.1 coordinate 20,869, forward strand.
TTACAACCGGGTGTGCGTCCGACTGGCACAACCGGGCCCAGAGGTTGGAGTGTGTATCAGACTGCAGAAGTGTATTAAACGTGTGTTGTTTTTCACGAGTTAGGTTAAACATGAGGAGTTAGATCTAGGTCTAGGTCTAGATCCATCTCCAGGTCCAGACCCTGGACTTTTGCTTCTCATCTTCTCAGTAAACCCCTCCTCCTCCCTAACTCACTCACTCACTCACTCACTCCTGAGTGAAGTTTTGATTTATTGACTCCGCCTCTTATAGGCAGGCTAGCGAAGGGGCGGGGCCTGAGTGGAGGTTTCCATAGAAACGGGTCGGGGTAGACGTGCCATTAGCGTCAGCCATTTAAATGTATTTGGAAATGAGTATTATTGTCTCGAATCCGCTCCTTAACTTACATTTTAGACTTAAATACGAACATTAACGGTTTATCTTTCTTCCACACAGCTATCGAATAAAAAAAAGGAAGGACTCGAGAGAATACTATTATTATTATTATTATTATTATTATTATTATTCACCACTTTACAGTGTTAGCAAATTAACACTAGGCTTATCAATACACATCATAGCCACTTCTCACACACACTAAAAGCATTCTTCCACTGAAATGGAAATATTACTCGAGTCAGCCAGCTCTCAATTCTTTCAAAACCGAGCCTTGGGTTTCGACTTGGTGTATTTCTCTCACGCGCACGAGCGTAAAGCTTACGTGTGTATCCTAACTTATATTAGTGGACGCACGGTTGAAATAAAGCCCTACCTTCCGCTCCGTTATCACTGCTGATCCCTTCCATCCCTGTTTCCTCCAAGGGAAGCACCCACATGAGTCACACAGGGACGGATGACTGACGTCTGCGCGGGCCAATAGGAATCCAGAGCTTCCTCTGCTCGACCAATGGAAACGCGTCGTATTATTTTGGACGCGCAATGTCATGCCTCTGGAATGAAAATAACAGAGAAGCTGGGTAATGTAGTCTAGGCACGGGCAAATAGCTCATATAGTGTGTAAAGAGCCGCGTGCTTAAATTATAAGGTTTTATTTTATTTCTTAACAGTATTAATATGGTGAAAAAACAAAAATGATTCATTTGTTTTATGCAATTTGTGATGGCTTGAGGTATCTTCATATGCCACACCTTATACTAAAAGACTACATTTCCCTGCATTCGGGAATCGTCAATGTCTGATTTACTAGGTCAGTGATGAAGCTTATCCATGACACACATTGTGTGTGTGTGTGTGTGTGTGTGTGTGAGTGAGAGAGAGAGAGACGCATGTAGTGAGAAGAATGTTGTTGCTGGAGTCCTAGTTTTAATCCCACTTCACACCAGAAATAACCTGCTATAAAAAGAGGGCGGTTAATATGGCCATGGATCCAAAAAAAAATAAATAGTCAAAGTTTGTCTCTGTGAGAAGGATTACACTTAAGCTATACTTTTGCAATGAAAACACACACACACACAAAAAAAAAAAAAAACAAAACAAGTTGCATTAAACATGTTGTTCTTTTGTAGTTAGTTGTGCATCATACCGTGGCTGATATAACCGCATGGACGCCCGGTGACCCATGACGCCGGGGTAAGCCACTGAGAATGTCTTAACACCTACCATTCTCAGTGGTTGCTGAGAATGACCCCCCCAAAATCATATCAACACTTATAAACCAGGCAGACACACACCAACATCAAAGACAGAATCGTGATACCAAAGATTAAGATCGGAGTGTCAATGCAACATTACTTAAAAAAAAAATATATATATATATATATATATATAAGTATGAAAGTTTTTGTTTTTTTTAATATATAGGTTTATTGTGTAATATACACAAGTAGAAAAATAGGACATAAATATATATATTTAGCTGTAGATATATACACACACACAACATAAATTAAGGACAAGGAAATAAAATAAAGGTTGAGGAATCTTGCATACAAAAACAGAGACCCTGAGTCATCTCGGAAACGTTCATCCCAATGTGAGATCATTTGCTTGACGTTATACATTTCCCAGTGGAAATTACAATTCGGAAAACCGTCCAGTTCTGAAGATGTTCTCTTGTCCTTTAGAGAGAATATTTAGAACTATACAGGCCGTCGTTGGTTGGGATGTTTTTTTTCCCCCCAGTGATTTGACAGTCCTGAAAGAATGTCTGATGTTCTTCGTGTGTATTTGTTTCAGAAGTTCGAGCACGATTTAGTTATAGCTACAAAAACGGCCCTGAGGTTTGAGGCACGCTTGATCATCGTCGTCGTCTTCCCAGTCGTCCTGTTCGTCCTCCTCATCCTCACTATCAGACTCATCATAGAAGCAGATGGTTGCCTGGACTGGGAAGTTTCTCAGCAGTGCTTCACCGTCGCTGTAGAGGTAGTCATAGGACTTGGATTTCGGCCAGAACAGTCTGTAGTAAGAAAAAAAAAAAAAAAAAAATTTAATATGTAGAACAGAATTATCTTAGATTGACAAGATGTACAATTTAGTTAGTTTTTTTTTTTTTTTTAATTATCTGCAGATTACAGGCTAATACATGACCCGTATACCGTTGTTCCTCAATCAAAAAATAAAAAGAGTACGAACCTGACAGGGTGCTGGAAAGGCTGAGTTTTGCCATCTGCCATGGTGTTGCTTGGCACCGTTGGTCGGGAATAAGGCTGTAAAGAGAGGAGAGAGAGGTGTAAGGATACATAAACAAAAACATCCACCGCAAGCTTCCTGCCCCATATTTATGGGGTGATATCAGGACTAGCTACAAAGCAGATGTATAGCACCTTGGGCTATATAGGATATAGTGACTTTAGGTAGGTGTCAGGGTGAAAGAGTGGGAATCTAACCCAAACATTCCCCAGACGCATCTACTACTCTTGGCAGGCGTGTGCTAGCGTGCTGGAAGCTATTCTCTCTACACCTCGGTGCTGGGCACCAATTCGGAGGGCTCACTCTGGCTCAGACAGCGGTGCCATATGGCGGAGTGTCTCGGCGCTCCAGTTGGTCCTCCTGCCTTTGCACAGAGTTGGCACCGTGTCAGCAAAACAGCTTGACAGTCACACCTTCTGCTCCACCATACTGTTGCTAATGCACGCCACATGCCTATCTGCAAGCCCCTGGGGTTTCATTTGCTTCTTCCATAAATGCATTACTGTGCGTTTTTTAATCTGTACATTTCCATACAAGTCAATGCACAAGCAGGCCATTAAAAAGGAAAACTTACGCAGATAAGCTTGTTCCTCCGGCGGCTCACAGTATGAGAGTCCTGATCGGTCACAAGCCACGGTCTCCACAGGACAGTCCTGCTGTGGACAAGTCACATGGTCAGTGTCGGTTAAAAACAAAAAAAAAAAAAAGAGTATGCATCACATCATGAACATCAGGGTTCGAGATATGGATCCGTTGTTTTTACTTTTAAGAACTCATTTAAAGAGGATGTAGATTTACTTTTTAATAACTGATCATCCAAAGCACAACAAAAATGACTGCTCACTCAAGGGAATAATAACAACAGGGTTTTATTATAGTGTCCCAGAGACACCTATGAGTCATGTTAATGCTCACCTGCTGACCGGTGACTGCTGCTCCATCCGAGCTGACCTAAACACCGGATGCGTCTGGGTGGTCATGAGACAAGCAGATTTCATCCTGGTTCGGTACTCCAAAGAGACGCGTCTTCGGTTCGACGAGTCAAGATCAAGCGTTGAGCGAAATGAATGAAGTCGAAGACGGAGAACGGGGGTTTATATAACGCCGAGCTGCAGAAGGAGGCGTGGCGGGGGCGTGGCGTGGCGTGGCGTGGCGTGAACCAGGGCGTTGTCTTAGCAACAGAAGTCGCAGAGTCCATCTGCCAGTACTACAGAGCATTTTGTCGTGAATGCTTCCCCACTTGTGTAAACAGCCCACCACAGCGTGAGGGTGAGAAATCTGGTACCGAGGGGTGATTACAAAAACACAGAGGGGCAAACTTAGACACCATCTGTGAGAAGGCACACACAAGATGGGGGCGGGGCATTACAGATGAAGAGAGGTCATATATAACACTTACTTAGCCTATTATATACTGTAGGAGACTAACACTGGGCTGATCTGGTTGTCCAGTCGGTGCATTTTGCTTTGAATAAATAAGCACGCATTGGACTTATAATTAATTACCAACACACTTTTTAATTACTACTCAATATACAATAACATGGACACACAACCCCAGAAGTCAAATCATTCCCAGTATGACCACTATTATTAGCCATCCATCCATCCATCCATCCATCTTCAACCGCTTACTCCTTTTCAGGGTCACGGAGGAACCTGGAGTCTATCCCAGGGAACATCGGGCACAAGGCGGGGTACACCCTGGACAGGGTGCCAGTCCATCACAGGGCACAATCACATACACACTCACACACCCATTCATACACTACGGACACTTTAGACACGCCCATCAGCCTAACATGCATGTGTTTGGACTGGGGGAGGAAACCGGAGTACACGGAGGAAATCCCCAACACATCCATCCATCCATCCATCTTCATCCGCTTACTCCTTTTTCAGGGTCACAGGGAACCTGGAGTCTATCCCAGGAGGCATTGGGCACAAGGCGGGGTACACCCTGGACAGGGTGCCAGTCCATCACAGGGCACAATCACATACACACTCACACACCCATTCATACACTACGGACACTTTAGACACGCCCATCAGCATACCATGCATGTGTTTGGACTGGGGGAGGAAACCATGCGAGATAAATCCCAACATATCCACACCGATTTTAATCACAGCTTTTTTTTCATTTTTTTTTTTTTTAATCTTTAGATGAGAAAACGTGCCATGTCTAGGTATTGAGGAAAATAAATAAATAAATAAACCTGTAAATTGGACACGTGCAGTATTAATACACTTCCGGGTTGACTATTTAATATTGGATAAATTTAGCATGTAGCATGTACGAATACAGTATGTGCATGACATTTAAAACATTCACGTCATGTGTACGAATGAGTACTGTAGCAGGAATCTGTCCATCACGCCTGACCATCAGTGTTGAGACTACTGATCTGCAATCAGCTCTTCACTTAACCTGCACGGCAGTTTAAAAACAAGCGCGTGGTTAAAACCGACCTGAGGTCAGTTTTCTGCTCAGCGCTATTGGGGTTTGTTTTGTTTCTGCGTCGGGAGCACGCGCTCACACTTCAGCCCGTTAAGATGGGTGCAAGATATCTCACTGTGCCAATCTTAATGAGCCCCTAATGGGGTCCTGATAGACTTCGTGGCTCCATTTGGGGAAAGCAAATTTGCAGGGCAAGCAGAGCGTTGACCTCCTACAGGGCCAGCAAACTGACGACAGAAGGCAAAAGGCACAAATGGACGAATATAGCTAATGAATGCAGCAACATACCGTGCATTATATTTATATATATATATATATATATATATATATATATATATATATATTTTATTTATTTATTTTATATATATATATATACTCGTTGCACACTCGGTCATAAAGTGTTGTTTAGCAACGATGCGCCGTTTTCAAAAGGTTAAAGTTCAGTATTGTTTTTAGCACACGGTCGAATAAAACGGGTTATAGTCACGTGACCTTCTGGGACCCTATGGCTGTTAACTGGCTTATGTTTGTATCAAGGGATAAGGGGATTTATATATATATTTAAATCATTAAAAAGCACTACGAAAACATTAAGACAATTACAATAAGGAAATACTTGGCTTATATATTGCTGTAAATATCTTGCGTTGCTTCTTTGTCTGGGTTTATAACATGAACACGATTTAAGGTCGTCTTGAGGGCCGCCATTTTGATGGATCTAAGAATCGTTCTGTCTGAATGAGGCATCACAAAAAAGCGCAAAGAAATAATAATAATAATACCAGTAAGAGCATTATAAAACCGTTAAGTATGTTCAATAATAAAGGAGAGAAATAAAAACTTAGGTTAATTATGACTGTAGATATCTTGTGCTGTTTTTCTCTCTCTCTATGACATTAAAACTACTGACGTAGGGCCGCCATTTTGTGAATCATTCTGTTGGGGGAAAAAAATCCTCAGCAAAATGTTCAGAGAAATAATAATAATAATAATAATAATCCATCCATCCATCTTCAACCGCTTACTCCTTTATCAGGGTCACGGGGGAACCTGGAGCCTATCCCAGGAGGCATCGGGCACAAGGCGGGGTACACCCTGGACAGGGTGCCAATATTAAAAACCGAATGTAAGATGTTTAATTTAGACATTTTAGTGCACTGTCTTTTAATTTAGAGATAGAAGTTGGTTGTCTTTTTCACATTTGAAACTGGGAATGTCTTTACGGTATCCGATTAGCAAAAATGCTGGACGTTCAAGACATCCAAACTACAAAACCGCTCTCAAGCACTGTTTTCTGTGTGTGTGTGTGTGTGTGTGTGTGTGTGTGTGTGTGTGTTTTGTTTTTATTTTTTATTTTTACATTGTGCAGAATTGAAAGGACAAACTGATGTTCAGAATGGCTCGTTAATGTTCAGTCTAGGTTGCTATATTCGCATTTAGTGTAGTTCCACTGAATTTCGCGGTTAGTCTACACTTCAGCAGAGCCCTCAGAGGACGCCTTATCTCCACCAAATGTCTAATCTCCAAAATTAGATCTAAAGAAAACAAAACAGTTGTTTATTCTGTTCATTTGCGAATGGGCCATGGGTGGATGGGTGGGGTAGTTGAAATGAACCGTAGTGTGTTTTCACATTTGCTGAGCTTTGGAACCCCCCCTGCAATTAACACCACCTTCTTCTTCCAAAGCTCCAAAGCACTTCTCCCCTGTAGTTAGGAATTCCAGTAATCACTAACCCACTGCTCTCTGTGTGTTTTCTTTAAAATGAGTCAACACGAATCCTTAATTTAAAACAACTCGAATCCTTAATTTAAAACAACGCTCCCTGTCGACGTAATTAAATTCTACATGAATCACATGTCTAAAAGACGTTGTATACAGGTTAAACACTTAACTTCATTTTGTTCTTATTCGTTCTTCCATTCTTTCTTTCCATTCAGCACAGATTAGCAACTTTTCACTGTTCCAAAAAAAGACTTCATACAGTCTGCCAGGGACCATAAAAACATCACATCTAACACTAACACACACACACACACACACACACACACAGCGGAATCAGAATGAGTGACATCTTATTAAGTTAAATAAGATAAAATCAGTGAATATTTTCTCCTAAACTGGTATACAGGCTAAATAATTTGCTCCATTTTGTTCTTAGTCGTTTTTCCTTTGTTTCCTTACTTATTCAGTGTAACACAGAATAACAACAACAACAAAAAAAAAACAACCCAAAACTATTGTTCATACAGTCTACCATAAAACCACAAATCTTACACACACCCACCCACACACACCCACACACAGGACTGAATGACACACAAAAATTAAATTTTACAACTTGGCTTCTTATATCATATCAGCCTTGCCAGTTAATAAGTTAAAGCCAATGATTTTTTTCTCCTTATATGGCAAACAAAATTACAGCAAGTCAAAATCTTGTTAGGAAAACAGACATCATAACAATCTCGACTAAACAATTTGCTCCATTTTGTGCTTCACCTTTTCATCCATTTTTCCTATCATCGTACAACAGATTAGCAACTTTTCAACTGTTTCTAAGTAAATAAATAAACCTCTTATCTGTTCGAACAGTTTGCCACAGATCATAAAAACATCACATCTAACACACACACACACACACACACACACACACACACACACACACACGCTGGACTGAGTGATATACTAGCACACAAACCTTCCTTCAAACTAAAATAGATTAATGAAAGATGAATTAGATTACCGAATTATGGAATTCATACTGTAGCTGGATTCATTGCCTAGGAGGAAATTCCTCTAATTTTTTTCCCCCTATGTCTGTCCCACATTCATGGGAAGGCTCTCAAAATAAAAACGCATCACTCTAAAGATCTGTTGACATATTGATAGAACTAGATTTTTGTGCTGTGTGGAACACATTTGACATTTTGCTATAAATGAATAGAAAAATGTGAAACCAAAAGATAAAACCGGTGAATATTTTCTCCTTATATGGCTAAAAAAAAAGTGCCAGCACTTGAAAGTCTTGTAGCCTTTTTTGCCCCATGTAATAGAACAATTCGACCTTTTCAAAGTCATTAGATGCTGATTTTATTGCTTTAGGCTCAGATTGTCTGGGCAAATCTAATTTCCTAAGGTTGATCTATTGACACTTCATTCACTAGTGATGAAGTGTTGATTCAATTAGCAGTAGATTAGTGGATCGTGTCATACGTGATGGGTATGGAGATTAGACTAGTCTAGGAGATTAATTTGCGGAAACGTGTCCGCAGGTAATTGGTCAGTGTGTAGTGACATTCAGGCATGTCGTGCATGTTGTGTTTCTTCTTTCAGTAAGTTAGACTCAATTTTAAGTTTGTTTGCCTGCCAATAAGAGAAGCTAGGGTTAGGGTTATGTTAAATAATGTAGGATTCTTAATAATAAGTATAAGTTTATTCTTTAAAATGATGGGTACTTTATTATACTTTATCGTTTCATATACGTTATTGTATCGCTTATAAACTATAAGAATTTCTCTTGAATACTATTAACATGTAAACCAACTGACGAAAAAGGAATACGTTTTAAATCTTGCCATCAATATTTATCCATCCATCCATCTTCAACCGCTTACTCCTTTTCAGGGTCACGGGGAACCTGGAGCCTATCACAGGAGGCATCGGGCACAAGGCAGGGTACACCCTGGACAGGGTGCCAGTCCATCGCAGGGCACAATCACATACACACTCACACACACATTCATACACTACGGACACTTTAGACACGCCCATCAGACTAACATGCAAGTGTTTGGACTGGGGGAGGAAACCGGAGTACACGGAGGAAACCCCCGACACACGGGGAGAACATGCAAACTCCGCACACACATGGCCCTGGCGGGACTCGAACCCCGGAGGTGTGAGGCGGACGTGCTAACCACTAAGCCACCGTGCGCCCTTGCCATCAATATTTAAACATATGTAAAATTATTTAAAAACACATCAAGATTATTTCATGGCGGACATTTTAACAGCTGCTACTTGATTTTAAACTGAACTGGTTAGGTTTATGTTCGCTTTGCTATGGCATATGAATTTGTGAGGCCTGCTGTACCTCCTCAGTTTAGAAGAGAGGTGTGAAGGCGAGTGGGAGTGGCTGCAGCTTCTAGTGTGTGTACGAGTACCTAAAAATGAACTTTATAAAAAGCGACAACAAAAAAACAACACAATAATTAGTATTATCTGAATCTGACCTGTTTGTTGCACTGTAACTGTGCTTTGTGACGTAATAAGTACAATTTTTGGAAGATTTGTCCTGAAATTGAACTGTTGTACTGTTACATAAATAAAAGAGGAAAAATAAACATACTTTGAGTCCTTCAAAGTACTCGTTACAAATCTAAAACGCAAAATGATTTCTCCTTTATTTATTTCAGAATGAAAATATTAAATATCGGCCTTTAAAATTCACCATCACATCTGAAACGTACGTTAGGTAATAACTTAAATTAGTAGTCCTGTAAATTAGCTAGTTATGGTTTGTTTAGTAGTTAGTTATATTAGCTAGATAGTTCCATCCATCCATCTTCAACCGCTTACTCCTTTTCAGGGTCACAGGGAACCTGGAGTCTATTCCAGGGAGCATCGGGCACAAGGCAGGGTACACCCTGGACAGAGTGCCAGTCCATCGCAGGGCACAATCACATACACATTCATACACTACGGACA